>MU759011.1:26405-76462 GCA_026770625.1 Nicotiana glauca | reverse complement strand
TCATACTATTGTTCATCACAATTAGATTCAATTTCATCACAATTAGCAAAAACAAATAGAAGAAAAGAAGCTTGATGATCAAAATCCCTCCTTGCCTCTCTATGTCTTGCTTTAGCCTATGAAAACCTTGATAAAACTCCTTTGCGCGAGCTTGACCTTATATAGGTTTGAATTTTTATCCAGATTTCCACTTTTACCCCCAGTGAACAGTCGCCGAATTTTTGACTAGCGCTGCAGCGCATTTGGCCGCGCTAGTTTGCTGAAGTTCTGTCTTGGCCGCGCATTATTTAGCGCTGCAGCGAATTTGGCAGTGCTAGTCCAGGTGTGCTGTGGCCTATATTTCTTCCTCGTCTTCAATCACACTAGGCTCCGAGGGGTCTTTGTTGCTCCAAAATGGTTCCCAATCACATTTTCTTGCATAATACAAGCTCTTTAACCCGAAATATATCCAATTCACAGTTAGAGCACATATTTCATCAATTATTCATAATATGACCTTGGGATAAAATCAAGCGAAGGCATAAATAGTAGCTTAATCATCTAGATTTTGCCTATTATCAACACCTCACACTTAATTCATTACTAGTCCTCGAGCAATCAAACTATACTCTCTAGAGATTAATTCACTCAACCATTTCCCTTAACGAATCACACCTAGAACAATGTACATACATAACGCCTAGCGATGAACAATCCTAGCCTCAAAGCCGACTCTCAAGTGCCCTGCAATATTCGCGCCTCCTCAGAGTACTCTACACAGATGCCAAGATTAACTTTTCCGTCACGAATCATATGCCCTCACACTCACACCAAAATTATATAGATCAATTCACACAATCGAATTTCATAATATTATCAACAACAAAAAAATCACTCACACTCACAAAAGACTTCACATGTATGCAAGTGGTACGATAAGCTTGCCCTTAATGTAATTCTCTACTAATGTAGGCTCACTCGATCTAAAATCAATTAGGACTTTTTCATGGTTGTAATGTAGGTTATGGGACGGGTAGGATATATTAAGGAATAGTGGTTTACCCTCCTAAGCACTTTAACACATAACATAATCACATTGAGCGCAAATTCTTCAATCCCTACTTCAATTTCACAACTAAAATCACTCCCAACAATGTTCCCTCTTTCTTTAAGCACTACTTTAATTTATACCCCACTAGCAGGAACAAGACAACAATTTATTTACCTATATATTTTTTTTTCAATTTTCGCTAGTGGTGTATTATTTTACAAAACAAGTGCACCTTTCTTCCTTTTATTGGTTCCACTCAAAAGCCACCCCACACGTAGTTCCTTCTTACTTCTTTTTGTGCTCCTCTCACAATTAAAGTGCTTTAGATGTAAAGGGATCAAAGATATCAATTAAGAACAAAAAGGATATAGGCTTATAATGTGGGTGCCAAACAAAAGTCTATAGGCTCAAAAGGGTTAACTAGGGATAGATTTTATTTGTGATAAGCAATTAAGCTCAAAAAGATCAAAGAAAGCCTAAAATCACTTTTCAAACTGAATATCGCCTAAAATTTCGCTTCAAGTCACATATCGGGCAAGTTCTAGATGCAAGTACACAACATGGACTACACAAAAACCTCACCACACATGGAAATATGACTCATTAGGATCAGCTCATCAAGACACTACGTTACGAGCAATCAAGTCAGTAGCAAACATACAAATTAAGGCACCTTCAGTGAGATTCATCAATTAAGACCAAGCGTTACACTCTAGGGTCTATTGTGTTCAGGTGTGTCAACGCTCTAAGTTTTCTTTAAGTTTGTAGCTCGTGACCCATTACCCTAATCTACAAAATAAAAATAAAGTAAAAATAAAAAAAACTACCTATGCTCGGTTCAAGTCAAAACCCTTGGAAAAGAACCGCATCCTAAAGAAAAACTAAGGGGGAATTGATACACTACCTAAGAATAAAAATCTTTTTGGTGTTTTCCCTAGACTCACTTCCCTCAAGAAAATCGCCTACAAGATCCGTCATCAGGAAGAGCCTATAATTTTTCAACATTTTTTTTCTTGACTCAGTCCCTCAAGAACCCCGTCGAAAGGGATCCGTCGTCGGGCCGAGCCATTTACTTAGATTAACAAAATATACTTACTTAAGAAAATCTATCAAGTCAATATGAAACATACAAAACAAAACAACCAGTTAATTACAATTACGTACAACATACAATGAACCCCGTCGAAAGGGATCCGTCGTCGGGCCGAGCCATTAACTTAGATTAACAAACTATTCCTACTTAACAAAAGCTATTAAGTCAATAAGAAACATACAAAACAAAACAACAAGTTAATTACAACTACATACAACATACAATAAAGAAATCCCCACCCCACACTTAAAATGCAGACATGTCCCCATGGCTAAAAATGAGAAAAAGAAGTGAGGTAAGAGAAGTTCCCTGAAGTGTCACTCCTAGTCGGTTTCAGGGTTCACGTTGCACGTACACCCCGAAGTTCGTAGCCAACCTATAAACATCTTCTCCGACTTTTCTTGTCGGTATGCTATCCATTCCACATGGGTGCTCAAATTAGTCATGGATGCCCGCAGACCTGCCATATCCTGCTCCATAGCAGCAAAACATGACACTCGGGCAGACCTAGAAGATGTTGCCGGCGCAAAAGTTTCTGCAGCTGCCACATTTTGCTCCTGAGCCTGTGGTGCGGCTCCTTCAGGCTCCTCATCACTATCCTCATCGTCGGACTCATCATTAAAGCTGCTTGATGTTGCCGCCTGTATCACTGCCAGCTCCTTGCCTGTCTTCACTTTATCCGCAAGGAACCTGCCTTTCTTTTTATCCAGTCCATCCACAGCTATATTTGCTGGCACATGGGCCTCCCTGCATAGTTGTGTGACTAAAGAAGGGAAGAATAATCCATACCTTTTTACCTGGCTGCGGACGAACATCTCGTCGTGTATAACCTTAGCCACATCAAAGTCGTAGCCATTGACAAAGCACCAGATATGAGCAGCTCGGGGCCTATTGACCTCCGTTTTATTGAGCGACGGGATTAGACAGTTGTTAATGAGGTGCAGCCAGCATTTGGCTTCATAGGTGAGTGCTGGGGAAAGGAACTTCTCTCCAGAGTCCATCCAGACCACCTCTTTACCTGGTGTAAAAATAGTCTCAAAGAATCTGTCCCATTTTGCAGGTGTTGGCTTACGGACCTACTCATAGAAGTCATCCTACGACAAAGGGGGTGCAGGCAGATGGTAAGCAAACCAAATAGCCTCCACTGAAGTATTCACTGCTCGTCGGCGTACCATGACAATCCCGTTATTATGCTCTGGCACGTTGGCATAAAACTCTCTTACAACCATGGCATTGCCCTCAACGGGCTCATTAAGGAATGTTTGTAATCCCCGCCTTATTATCTCGTCATACATACGAGGACAAAATTACCGGAGCCATCGAATGTCAATACCTCTCTACGGAATAGGCTTTTGACGAGCTTTTTCCGCAAATAGGGACTGAGCTTTGGCCGATACAAATTTGGTAGCATCAAAGGAGCGTGTAGGTGCAGCTCCTCGTGCCCTAGCCGAGCCAGCTTGACTGCTCGATGAAGCACCGGTGGTTCGTAGTTTCTTGGAAGGAGTCATGATACCTGTAAAACAACAAACATTATCACAACACAACACAATTTTGTGACTCAGTGCGGTTACTCAGACTTCACACGCATCTGGGTTCACACACTATATACCTATGTTCATTGGGACCTTAGCACAAACACATTGTGGGCAATAGGCATTCACATCTCTTTTTTAAACATGATAGAGCAAGACACACCTACCTACATTCTCCAACATTACAAATCATGGGGGATTCCACCCCACACTTATCATGGACTAACGCCACAACATATGGCACCAACATATTTACATTAAAACTACATACAACTACTACAACTAAGGTATATATATATATACACAAAATCTAAAAAAAATCAAGAAGAAAAAAAATAGAAAAATAGAGAGATGAGAAAGAGAAGGTGAGACTAGGGTTCATACCTGTGGAGAGGGGTAGTGGAGAAGAAGATGGGTGATTAAGTTGGTGGAATGGGGGGGGGGGGAATCGCTCAAAAGGGTTGGAGGGTTTTGGGGTTTTTGGTCGTGTGAGTTGGGGAGTGTGGGATTATGAAGGGTTGAAGATGGGTTGATGGGTAATTAAGTTAGGTTAACTAAAAGAAAAATAGAATAAAATAAATTACTCTAAAATAAAAAAATTAAAAAAATAAAATGCCGGAATTTTCACGCCAGATGCACGGTCAGGTGCGTTGTTGCGCATAAAAATGCGCGGCCAAGGAAGAATGTTTTCATTTTAGCGCGCCAAATGCGCGGTCAGGTGCGCTGCAGCGCATTTGGGCAATGTTTTCTTTTCAATTTTTCACATGTTCTTGCCCTGTACAATGGCCTTAACATCCACCCTCTGTCACTTTGCATTGGTTAGATCTTCCTAAAACACAAAAGTAACACTGCAACTGTCGTTGGGTTGCCTCCCAACCAGTGCCTTATTTAACATCATGGTATGACAGTTACAATATTTCAATGGGTTGCCTCCCATCCAGCGCCTGATTTAACGTCGCGGCACGACTCAACATGTTCTCAAACATCCTTCAAATCCACCGAGGTCTTGTGACGTGCAAAGTCACCACCCCAGTAATATTTTATCTGCTGACCGTTTACCAAGAAAGTGCCATTTGAAGTTATATCTCTTAATTCCACAGCTCCATGAGGCTTCACGCTTACCACAACAAAAATGCCCGACCAACGAGATTTAAGCTTTCCAGGAAAAAGCTTCAATCTCGAATTGAACAGAAGAACTTCTTGCCTTGGCTCGAACTCTCGAAATTGAATGTGCTTGTCATGCAACCTCTTAGTCTTCTCTTTATACAATTTCGCATTCTCATATGCGTGTAATCGAAACTCCTCAAGCTCATCTAGTTGCAGCAACCTCTTCTCTCCAGCCAAGTCTCCATCCATATTCAACTTCTTTATTGCCCAATAGTCCTTGTGCACAAGCTCGAAGGGCAAGTGACATGCCTTCCCATACACTAATATATACGGAGAAACACCTATGGGAGTTTTGTATGCTGTTCGGTAATCCCCCAATGCATCGTATAACTTCCCGGCCCAATCTTTTCTATTTGCATTCATGGTTTTCTCAAGAATTTACTTGACCTCTCGGTTTGAAACCTCCACTTGACCACTCGTCTGTGGTTGATAGGCAGTGGAGACCTTATTCTTGACCCCGTACTTTGCAAGGATGTTGTTCAATAGTTTATTGTAGGAATGCGTACCTCCATCACTGATCAACACTCTGGGAGTTCCAAAACGGGTGAAGATGTGCATCTTGACAAAGCTTACCACTACTTTTGCATCATTAGTTGGAAGAGCCATAGCCTCTACCCACTTGGACACATAGTCAACTGCCACCAGGATGTACCTATGACCGTTAGAGTATGGAAACGGTCCTATGAAGTCAATTCCCCAAACATCGAACAACTCCACTACCAGAATGTTTTGCAATGGCATCTCGTGCTTCTTTGTGATTGTTCGGGTTCTCCGGCACGTGTCACACATTTTCACAAAGGCGTGTGCATCCCTGAACAATTTTGGCGAATAAAAACATGATTGTTGCACTTTCTGAGCAGTTCTGTCTCCGTCGTGATGACCCCCATATGGCAAGGAGTGACAGCTATGAAGTATGGGACTCATTTCTTCCTCAGGAATGCACCTCCACACCTACTGATCAGCACAGAGCCTATACAAGAATGGCTCATCCCACATGTAAAGCCTCACATCATGCAAGAACCTTCTTCTATTGACTGGAACTTGTCAAACGCCCACACCACTGCAAGTAAATCTTTTTCAGTGACAGTATAGTTCATCTGAATTGGATTAAGGGTTTTGCTAGCATAGTAGATGGAGTGAAAGATCTTGTTTATCCTTTGCCCCAAAATAGCCTCAATAGCCAAGTCGCTCGTATCGCACATTAGTTCAAATGGTTGCTCCCAATCCGGAGTAACTATGATCGGTGCAGTCACTAACCTGCCCTTCAGCTCCTCAAATGCCTTCAGACAGGCATCATCAAATTTAAACGCAACATCCTTCTCAAGAAACCTGCACAAGGGAGTGGAAATTTTTGAGAAATCTTTAAATAAACGACGATAAAAACCTGCATGGCCAAAGAAACTGCGGATGCCTTTGACAGATATTGGTGGGGGCAATTTTTCAATTGCTTCCACCTTTGCCTTGTCCACCTGCAAACCATCTTGGGACAGTTTGTGTCCCAAGACTATAACTTCTCGTACCATGAAATAGCACTTTTCCCAGTTTAGCACCAATTTAGTCTCTTCACACTGAGCATGTACATTATCGAGGTTCATTAAGCAATTATCAAAAGAACATCCAAAAACAAAAAAATCATCCATGAATACTTCTACAAACCTCTTGACCATATCAGTGAAAATGGCCATCATACACCTTTGAAACGTAGCAAGTGCATTACAAAGACCAAAGGGCATTCTCTTGAACGCATACATACCATAAGGACACGTAAAAGTGGTCTTTTCTTGGTCCTCTAGGGCTATAGAAATCTGATTATACACGGAGTAACCATCAAGGAAGCTGTAGTGTTCCTGGCCAGCTAATCTATCAAGCATTTGGTCGATAAAGGGGAGGGGAAAGTGGTCCTTCCGGGTGGAACTTTTCAATTTTCTATAGTCAATGCAAATTCTCCACCCGGTAACAATTCTTGTAAGGATTAAATCGTTATTCTCATTAACTACTACAGTCATCCCCCCTTTCTAGGGTACACATTGGACTGGGCTTACCCATTTGCTGTCTGAGATAGGAAATACAATACCTGCATCAAGCCACTTGATCACTTTTTTTCTTACCACCTCTTTCATGATTGGGTTGAGTCGTCATTGTTGCTCCACACTGGGCTTGTGTCCTCCCTCCATGAGGATTTTGTGCATGCAAAAGATTGGACTAATGCCCTTTATGTCGGACATCGTCCATCCAATTTCTCTCTTGTGCTCACGTAGTACTCTCAACAGCTTTTCTTCCTGCAATTTAGACAGGTCCGAAGAAACAATAACAGGTAAGGTGTCAAAGTCTCCCAAATAACCATATTGCAAGTGAGATGGGAGCGGTTTAAACTCCAGTTTCGGGGCTTCCTCAATTGACGGCTTGGAGGAGGTCCTTGTGGCCTGTTAAAAGTTTCAAAGGGGTGTGTCCCCTGCATGTATGCACAAGATGTATCAAGAATGCGCATCATCTCCTCGACCTCCTCATCATTCCCCAAGCTATCAAACAACATAATTTCTTTCTCTAGAGAATCGTCTAGATACATACTTGGATCACGAATCTGCTCATCAACCTCAATAGTTGATATCATGGACAGCTCCTCATAGTGACGAGGGAGTTGGATTGCTTTGTAGACATTGAAAACTGTTTCCTCATCATCTACCCTCAAGATCAGCTTTCCCTCTCATACTTTAATAATTGCGTCACCAGTCGCTAAGAGAGGTCGCCCTAGTATGATTGGGACCAGTTCATCAGCCTTATAATTGAGGATAATGAAATCAGTAGGGAAAATGAATTTCCCAATTTGCAGCAACATATCTTCAATCACCCCTTCAGAGTGTGCTATCGACCTGTAAGCCAGCTGCAACATCACAGTAGTTGGCCTCGGAGCTCCAAGACCCAATTGCCTGAACAACGATAAGGGCATCAGATTTATGCTTGCCACTAAATCACAAAGAGCATGACCAACATATATATTACCAAAGCGCACAGGTATCGTGAAGCTGTCAGGATCCTTAAGCTTTTGAGGGAGATTATTTTTGACCCTAGAAGTGCACTCCTCAGTAAGTGCAACTGTCTCAAATTCAGTTAATCTTCTCTTGTGAGCCACTATGTCTTTTATGTGCTTAGCATACTTTGGAATTTCACAAAGTACATCAACAAGTGGGATATTCAACTGAATCTGACTCAACATGGAGAGAAATTTGCTGAACATGCGATCATCATTCTTTTTCTGCAATCTCTGGGGAAAAGGTGGTAGTGGCCTTGGGGCCTCCACTGGCTCTGGAACTTCAGCAGTCTTCTTTAGCTCATTTGTCACTTTAGGTATCAACTCCCCTTCCGGCACGGGCTTTTCTTTCCTTTTCTTTGGCACTTCCTCAAGTTCTCTCTCGTTTCTACATGTAACTGCATTCACTTGAGGATTCTTTTCTGTATCACTGGGAAGAGCGCCTAAGGTCTAGTATTTTGAGTCATTGCTAACTGCTCCATCTGCCTCTCAAGATTTCTGAAGTCGGTTCTGAGCTGCTGATTGTCAATCAACAAGTTCTTTAGCAAATAATTTGCACTTTCTTCCATTTGTTGGGGTGGTCTCTGGGGCTGATTAAAACTCCCCTGGGGCCTATACTTATTCTGATTTTGCTGATTTCCACCCCATGAGAAGTTGGGATGATTCCTCCAATTTGGATTGTAAGAATTCCCGTATTGTGCATGCTGGTTCGGCTGGCCCCTATTTTGTTGCCCTACATAATAAATGGATTCTGGATTCGTGGGGCACATATCACTCATATGACTGTCACCATTCGCAGCAAATAGTCATCTGTTGTACCTGTTGCATTGGTTGTGGCTGATGCATTGTCATCCTCGTCATCTAATTGGACATCCTTGCAATTTCGGCTCTCATTGCTGACACCTCGTCGAGCTCATGTGACCCAGCTGATTTTTGCTTAGTTGCCTTTCGTGAGTCACCATCACCTTTCCAATTATTATCATAAGTAGTAAAAGTATTCAATAGGAGTTGGATTTCACTGTACAGTTTGGCCATGCAACTACCCCCACAGGCTGAATCGAGATTCATCTTTGAAGCATCATCTAGCCCATCTACAAAAGTGTAACCCAATACCTCGTCTGTCTGGAAATGGTGAGGATAGTCTCTGAGCAGTTTCTTGTACCTTTCCCATCTCGTTGCTCGAACCCAAGAATTTAACCCCTCGGTATCTTTGTTTTCTTGGTGGGAAAAAACTTGATTAAGAACTTTCTTGCCAGATCATCCCACATGCGGATTGAATTAGCTGGCTGCTTATTCAACCACTTCTTAGCTTCCCCGAGTAGAGAAAAGGGGAAGAGTGTCAGCCAGACATAGTCTTTGGAAATGTTCAGATAGTTGTAAGTATCCGTAATTTCCAAAAAATTCTTAATATGCCTCTGTGGATCTTCATGAGGTGGACCCATAAATTGCCCTGTGGACTGGATCAGCTGCACCATGTATTGTTTCAGTTCAAAGTGCCCAGTGATATCAGGCTTCACGATAGCCTGAATCATATTAGCCAGACTGGGCCTTGCGGCTTCAATCACCGCGCCTTCCTCATTACGTGCCATCTCAATTGGTTGTGGTTGAACTACAATGTCCAACTCTCTTTCAATTCTGGTTCTAGCGTCCACCTCCCTTCTCAATCTGTGAAGTGTTTATTCAATTTCCGGATCGAGAGGAAGGAGATTGTTTGCGCTTCTACTTCTTCACATTCAATAGAAAATCTTATATTAGTGCAACCAAAGTGAACTGAAAGTTAAACTCGAATTAATAAATGATAAAAGCTCAAGTCAGTCAAGTAGCTAATTCCTAAGTCCCCGGCAGCGCCGCCAAAAACTTGTTGCGACCAAAAACACCCCCGCAAGTGCACGTGATCATCAAGTAATAGAGTATAGAGTAGAGTATAATTCCCTCGAAGACTTGTGATCAACTATTGACTGATTCAAACCGAATTATTTTACTTATTCAAGAGATTTATCACACAATGAAGATGTACTTATTTCACTACCTAAATTATCAACAAATAATCTAACTTAAGCAATTAACCAAACAAATAGCGGTTTCGAATAATGCGCAGTAGGAGAGGATATTCCAGGGTCACGGGCTACTTAACAATCTTGTTGTGTCCTTACCTTAAGATGACTGATCGATTTATCTGGGTTATTGATTGACAAGGTTTATATTGCTCATAAGAATCTGTCGACTTCTTACTCGCCTGCTCAAATTAACTCAATGCCTATATTTCTACGAAATTAAGATTAACAAGAACGCACTTACAATTCCTATATTTTAACCAAGCAAGGCAAGTGGGTATATGTCTATCCCAATTTCAAATCCGTTCTCCGAGGCCCGGGTTCAAGAACCTGCTCTATTTAATTCTATATGCAACCTAGAATTCCCACTTTCAAGTTCAACTCTAGATTCATAGATAGTGTATTACTGTTAGCTACGCAACAAAACAATTAATAACAGAATTAAATAAACAACCCAAGATGATAAACCAACTTTATCAAATTAAACCTCAAACAATAACGTTCATGTTTTCCCCATGACCCTAGAACAATTGGTTTTAGCTACTCATACTATTGTTCATCACAATTAGATTCAATTTCATCGCAATTAGCAAAAACAAATAGAAGAAAAGAAGCTTGATGATCCAAATCCCTCCTTGCCTCTCTATGTCTTGCTTTAGCCTACGAAAACCTTGATAAAACTCCTTTGGGCGAGCTTGACCTTATATAGGTTAAGTGAATTTTTCTCTAGATTTCCACTTTTACCCCAGTGAACAGTCGCCGAATTTTGGACTAGCGCTGCAGCGCATTTGACATCTCATTTGGTCGCGCTAGTTTGCTGAATTTCTGTCTTGGCCGCACATTATTTAGCGTTGCAGTGCATCTGGCAGCGCTAGTCCAGGTGTGTTGTGGCCTAGATTTCTTCCTCGTCTTCAATCACACTAGGCTCCGAGGGGTCTTTGTTGCTCCAAAATGGTTCCCTATCACATTTTCTTGCATAATACAAGCTCTTTAACTTGAAATATATACAATTCACAATTAGAGCCCATATTTCATAAATTATTCATAATATGACCTTGGGATATAATCAAACGACGGCATAAATAGTAGCTAAATCATCTAGATTTTGCCTATTATCAACACCCCACACTTAATTCATTGCTAGTCCTCGAGCAATCAAACTATACTTTCTAGAGATTCATTCACTCAACTATTTCCCCTAAGGTATAACACCTAGAACAATGTACATACATTACGCCTAGCAGTGAACCATCCTAGCCTCAAAGCCGGCTCTCAAGTGCCCTGCAATATTCGCACCTCCTCAGGGTACTCTCCACAGACGCCAAGATTAATTTTTCCGTCACGAATCATATGCCCTCACACTCACAGCAAAATTATATAGATCAATTCACACAATTGAATTTCATAATATTATCAAAAAAAAAATCACTCACACTTACAAAAGACGTCACATGTATGGAAGCGGTACCATAAGCTTGCCCTTAATGTAATTCTCTACTAATGTAGGCTCACACAGTCTAAAATCAATTAGAACTTTTTCATGGTTGTAATGTAGGCTAAGGGACGGGTAGGATATATTTAGAAATAGTGGTTCACCCTCCTAAGCACTTTAACACATCACATAATCACTTTGAGCGCAAATTCTTCAATCCCTACTTAGATTTCATAACTAAAATCACTCCCAACAATGTTCCCTCTTTCTTTCAGCACTACTTTAATTTATACCCCACTAACAGGAACAAGACAACAATTAATTCACCTATATTTTTATTTTTTTCAATTTTCGCTAGTGGTGTATTATTTTACAAAATAAGTGCACCTTTCTTCCTTTTATTGGTTCCACTCAAAAGCCACCCGACACTTAGTTCTTTCTTACTTCTTTTGGTGCTCCCCTCACAATTAAAGTGCTTTAAGAGATAAAGCGATCAAAGATATCAATAAAGAACAAAAAGGATATAGGCTTGCAATGTGGGTGCTAAACAAAAGTCTATAGGCTCAAAAGGGTTAACTAGGAATAGATATTTTTTGTGATAAGCAATTAATCTCAAAAAGATCAAAGAAAGCCTAAAATCACTTTTCAAACCGAACATCGCCTAAAATTTTGCTTCAATTCACATACCGGGCAAGTTCTAAACGCAAGTACACAACATGGACTACACAAAAACCTCACCACACATGGCAATATGACTCATTAGGATCCTCTCATCAAGACACTACGTTACGAGCAATCAAGTCAGTAGTAAACATACAAAATAAGGCACCTTCAGTGAGATTCAGCAATTAAGACCAAGCGTTACACTCTAGGGTCTGTTGTGTTCAGGTGTGTCGACACTCTAAGTTTGCTTTTAGTTTGTAGCTCGTGACCCATTACCCTAATCTACAAAATTAAAAGAAAACAAAAATTAAAAAAACTACCTATGCCTGGTTCAAGTCAATACCCTTGGAAAAGAACTGCGGCCTAAAGAAAAACCAAGGGGGAATAGATACAATACCTAAGAATAAAAATCTTTTTGGTGTTTTCCCTAGACTCACTTCCCTCAAGAAAATCGCATACAAGATCCATCATCAGGAAGAGCCTATAATTTTTCAACATTTTTTTTTCTCGACTCAGTCCCTCAAGAACCCCGTCGAAAGGGATCCGTCGTCGGGCCGAGCCATTTACTTGGATTAACAAACTATTCCTACTTAACAAAAGCTATCAAGTCAATATGAAACATACAAAACAAAACAACCAGTTAATTACAACTAAATATAACATACAATGAACCCGTCGAAAGGGATCCGTCATCAGGCCGAGCCATTTACTTAGATTAACAAACTATTCCAACTTAACAAAAGCTATCAAGTCAATATGAAACATACAAAACAAAACAACCAGTTAATTACAACTACATACAACATACACACTTAAAATGTAGACATGTCCCAGTGGCTGAAAATGAGAAAAAGCAGTGTGGTAAGGGAACTTCCCTGAAGTGTCACTCCTGGTTGGAGACAGCTTCAGGGATCACGTCGCGTGCATGCCCCAAAGCTCATAGCCAACCCATAAACTTCTTCTCCGACTTTTCTTGTCGGTCTGCTATCGATTCCACACGGGTGCTCAAATTAGTCATAGGTTGCCCGCAGACCTGCCATATCCTGCTCCATAGCAGCAAAAGGAGACACTCGGGCAGCCCTAGATGATGTTGTCAGCGCAGAAGTTTCGGACGATGCCATATTTTGCTCCTGAGCCTGTGGTGCGGCTTTTTCAGGCTCCTCATCACTATCCTCATCGTCGGACTTATCATTAGAGTTGTTTGATGCTGTCTCCTGTATCACTTCCGGCTCCTTTCCTGTCTTCACTTTATCCGCACGGAACTTGCTTTCCTTTTTGACCTGTCCATCCACATCTATATTTTTTGGCACATGGTCCTCCCTACATAGTTGGGTGACTTAAGAAGGGAAGAAGAATCCATGCCTTTTTACCTGGCTGTGGACGAACATCTCGTCATGTATAACCTTAGCCACATCAAAGTCGTAGACATTGACAAGAGCAGCTCAGGGCCCATTAACCCCCATTTTATTGAGCGACGAGATTAAACGGTTGTTAATGAGGTGCAACCAACACTTGGCTTCAAAGGTGAGTGCTGGGGAAAGGAACTTCTCTCCAGAGTCCATCCAGACCACCTCTTTACCTAGTGTACAAATAGTCTCAAAGAATCTGTCCCATTTTGCTGGCGTTGGCTTATGGCCGTGCTCATAGAAGTCATCCTGCAGCAAAAAGGGGTGCAGGCAGCAGGTAAGAAGTCTAAATAGCCTCCACCGAAGCATTCACTGCTCGTCAGCGCACCATGACAATCCCGTTATTATGCTCTGGCACGTTTTGCATAGAACTCTATTACAACCATGGCATTGCCCTCACCGGGCTCATTGAGGAACGTTTGTAATCCCCGCCTTATTATCTCGTCATACATACGAGGACAGAATTATCGGAGCCATCGAATGTCAATACCTCTCTCCGGAATAGGCTTTCGACGAGCTTTTTCCGCAAATAGGGCCTGAGCTTTGGCCGATACAAATTTGGTAGCATCAAAGGAGCATGCAGGTGCAGCTCCTCGTGCCCTAGCCGAGCCATCTTGACTGCTCGATGAAGCACCGGTTTTACGTCATTTCTTGGAAGGAGTCATGATACCTGTAAAACAACAAACATTATCACAGCCCAACAAAATTTTGTGACTTAGTGCGGTTACTCAGAATTCACACGCATACAGGGTCACGCACTATATACCCATCTTCATCGGGACCTTTCCACAAACACATTGTGGGCAATAGGCTTTCACAACTCTTTTTTAAACATGGTAGAGTAAGACACACCCACCTACATTCTCCAATATTACAAATCACGGGGGATTCCACCCCACACTTATCATGGACTAACGTCACAACATATGGCACCAACATCTTTACATTAAAACTACATACAACTACTACAACTAAGGTGTATATATATACACACAAAATCTAAAAGAAAAATCAGGAAGAAAAAAAAATAGAAAAACAGATAGATGAAAAAGAGAAGGAGAGACTAGGGTNAGGGTTTTGGAATTTTTGGTCGTGTGAGTTGGGGAGTGTGGGATTATGAGGGGTTGAAGATGGGTTGATGGGTAATTAAGTTAGGTTAACTAAAAGGAAATTAGAATAAAAAAAATACTCTACAATAAAAAAATAAAAAATAAACAGCCGAAATTTTCACGCTAGATGCGCGGTCAGGTGCGCTGCAGCGCATAAAAATGCACAGCCAAGGTAGAATGTTTTCATTTTAGCGCGCCCAGATGCGCGGTTAGGTGCACTGCAGCGCATCTGGGCAATGTTTTCTTTTCAATTTTTCACCTGTTCTTGCCCTGTACAATAGCCTTAACATCCACCCTTTGTCAGCTACATTGGTTAGTTCTTCCTAAAACACAAAATTGACACTACAACTGTCGTTGGGTTGCCTCCGAACCAGCGCCTTATTTAATATTGTGGCACGACGGTTACAACATTTCAATGGGTTTCCTCTCATCCAATGCCTGATTTAACGTCGCGGCACGACTCAACATGTTCTCAAAAATCCTTCAAATCCACCGAGGTCTTGTGACGTGCAAAGTCACCACCCTAGTAATATTTTATCTGCTGACCGTTTACCAAGAAAGTGCTAGTTGAAGTTATATCTCTTAATTCCACAGCTCCATGAGGCTTCACGCTTGCCACAACAAAAATGCCCGACCAACGAGATTTAAGCTTTCCAGGAAAAAGCTTCAATCTCGAATTGAACAGAAGAACTTCTTGCCCTGGCTCGAACTCTCGAAAATGAATGTGCTTGTCATGCCACCTCTTAGTCTTCTCTTTATACAATTTGGCATTGTCATATGCGTGTAATCGAAATTCCTCGAGCTCATCTAGTTGCAGCAACTTCTTCTCTCCAGCCATGTCCCCATCCATATTCAACTTCTTTATTGCCCAATAGGCCTTGTGCACAAGCTCGGCGGGCAAGTGGCATGCCTTCCCATACACTAATCTATACCGAGAAGCACCTATGGGAGTTTTGCATGCTGTTCGGTAAGCCCACAATACATCGTCTAACTTCCCGGCCCAATCTTTTCTATTTGCATTCACTGTTTTCTCAATAATTTGCTTGACCTCTCAGTTTGAAACCGCCACTTGACCACTCGTCTATGGGTGATAGGCAGTGGAGACCTTATGCTTGACCCCGTACATTGCAAGGATGTTGTTCAACAGTTTATTGCAAAAATGCATTCCTCCATCACTGATCAACACTCTGGGTGTTCCAAAACGGGTGAAGATGTTCTTCTTGACAAAGCTTACCACCACTTTTGCATCATTAGTTCGGAGAGCCATAGCCTCCACCCACTTGGACACATAGTTAACTGCCACCAGGATGTACCTATGACCGTTAGAGTATGGAAACGGTCCCATGAAATCAATTCCCCAAACATAGAACAACTCCACTACCAGAATGTTTTGTAGTGGCATCTCGTGCTTCTTTGTGATCGTTCCAGTTCTCTGGCATGTGTCACACATTTTCACAAAGGCGTGTGCATCCCTGAACAATTTTGGCCAATAAAAACCTGATTGCAGCACTTTCTGAGCAGTACTGTCTCCACCATGATGATCCCCATATGGCGAGGAGTGATAGCTATGAAGTATGGGACTCATTTCTTCCTCAGGAACGCACCTCCGCACCAACGGATCAACACAGAACCTATACAAGAATGGCTCATCCCACATGTAAAGCCTCACATCATGCAAGAACCTTCTTCTATTGTCTGGTGTCAATTCTGGTGGTGTCACCCCACTTGCAATAAAATTCACATAGTCTGCATACCACGGAGCTTTGCTTGAGGTGATTGTCAATAATTGCTCATCCGGGAATGTTTCTTTGATTTCACCCCCTTCCACCACGTGGTTTCGATTTTCTAATCTAGATAGGTGATCAGCCACTTGATTTTATGTTACTTTACGATCCAGGATCTCCAAATCAAACTCTTGCAACATTAAGACCCATCGAATCTGCCTCGACTTTGCGTCCTTTTTCTCAAACAAATACCTGATGGTTGAATGATCTTTGTAGGTGATCACTTTGGTCTCCATAAGATATGATCGGAACATGTCAAACGCCCACACCACTGCAAGTAACTCTTTTCCAGTGACAGTATAGTTCATCTGAGCTGGATTCAGGGTTTTGCTAGCATATTAGATAGAGTGAAAGATCTTGTTCCTCATTTTCCAGAAAAACAACCCCAATAGCCAAGTCGCTCGCATCGCACATAAGTTCAAATGGTTGCTCCCAATCTGGATAACTATGATCGGTGCAGTCACCAACCCGCCCTTCAGCTCCTCAAATGCCTTAAGACAGGCATCATCAAGATTAATGGCAACATCCTTCTTAAGCAACCTGCACAAAGGAGAGGAAATTTTCAAGAAATCTTTAATAAAACGATGATAAAAACCTGCATGGCCCAAGAAACTGCGGACGCCTTTGACAGATATCGGTGGGGGTAAGTTTTCAATTGCTTCCACCTTTGCCTTGTCCACTTGCAAACCATCTTTGGACACTTTGTGCCCCAAGACTATACCTTCTCGTACAATGAAATGGAACTTTTCCCAGTTTAGCACCAAGTTAGTCTCTTCACACCGAGCAAGTATCTTATCGAGGTTCATTAAGCAATTGTCGAAAGAACATCCAAAAACAGAAAAATCGTCCAAGAATACTTCTACAAACCTCTCGACCATATCAGTGAAAATGGCCATCATACACCTTTGAAACGTCGCAGGTGCATTACAAAGACCAAAGGGCATTCTATTGAACGCATACGTGCCATAAGGACACGTAAAATTGGTCTTCTCTTGGTCCTCTAGGGCTATAGAAATCTGATTATACCTAGAGTAACCATCCAAGAAGCAGTAGTATTCCTGGCCAGCTAATCTATCAAGCATTTGGTCGATAAATGGGAGGGGAAAGTGGTCCTTCCGGGTGGCACTGTTCAATTTTCTATAGTTAATGCAAATTCTCCACCCGGTAACAGTTCTTGTAGGGATTAAATCGTTATTCTCATTAACTACTACAGTCATATCCCCTTTCTTGGGTACACATTAGACTGGGGTTGCCCATTTGCTGTCTGAGATAGGAAATGCAATACCTGCATCAAGCCACTTGATCACTTCTTTTCTTACCACCTCTTTCATGATTGGGTTGAGTCGTCGTTGTTGCTCCACACTGGGCTTGTGTCCTCCCTCCATGAGGATTTTGTGCATACAAAAGGCTGGACTAATGCCCTTTATGTCGGACATCATCCATCCAATTGCTCTTTTGTGCTCACGTAGTACTATCAATAGCTTTTCTTCCTACAGTTTAAACAAGTCAGAAGAAACAATAACAGGTAAGGTGTCAGAGTCTCCCAAATAAGCATATTGCAAGTGAGATGGGAGCGGTTTAAGCTCCAGTTTTGGGTCTTCCTTAATTGGAAGCTTTGGAGGAGGTCCTTGTGGCCTGTTCAAAGTTTCAAAGGGGTGTAACCCCTACATGTATGCACAAGATGTATCAAGAATGTGAATCATCTCCTCGAACTCCTCATCATTCCCAGGCTATCAAACAACATAAGTGCTTTCTCTAGAGAATCGTCTAGATACACACTTGGATCACGAATCTGCTCATCAACCTCAATAGCTGATATCATGGACAGCTTCTCATAGTTACGAGGAAGTTGGATTGCTTTGTAGACATTGAAAACTGCTTCCTCGTCATCTACCCTCAAGATCATCTTTCCCTCTCTCACTTTGATAATTGCATCACCAGTCGCTAAGAGAGGTCGCCCTAATATGATTGGGACCAGTTCATCAGCCTTATAATCGAGGATAATGAAATCAGCTGGGAAAATGAATTTCCTAATTTGCAGCAACACATCTTCAATCACCCCTTGAGGGTGTGATATTGACCTGTCAGTCGGCTACAACATCACAGTAGTTGGCCTCGGAGCTCCAAGACCCAATTGCCTGAACAGTTATAGGGGCATCAGATTTATGCTTGTCCATAAATCACAAATATCATGACCCCACATCAATATTACCAATGCGCACAGGAATCGTGAAGCTGCCAGGATCCTTAAGCTTTTGAGGGAGATTATTTTGGACCCTAGAAGTGCACTCCTCAGTAAGTGCAACTGTCTCAAATTCAGTTAATCTTCTCTTGTGAGCCACTATGTCTTTTATGTACTTAGCATACTTTGGAATTTCATGAAGTACATCAACAAGTGGGATATTCAATTGAACCTGACTCAACATGGAGAGAAATTTGCTGAACATGCGATCATCATTCTTTTTCTGCAATCTCTGGGGAAAAGGTGGTGGTGGCGTTGGGGCCTCCACTGGCCCTGGAATTTCAGCAGTCTTCTTTGGCTCAATTGTCACTTTAGGTATCAACTCCCCTTTCGGCACGGGCTTTTCTTTCCTTTTCTTTGTCACTTCCTCAAGTTCTCTCCCGTTTCTAAGTGTAATTGCATTCACTTGAGGATTCTTTTATATATCACTGGGGAGAGCGCCTGAAGGTCTAGTATTTTGAGTCGTTGCTAACTGCCCCATCTGCCTCTCAAAATATCTGAAGTCGGTCCTGAGCTACTGATTGTCAATCAACAACGTCTTTAGTAAATCATTTGTACTTTCTTCCATTTGTTGGGGTGTTCTCTGAGGCTGATTAAAACTCCCCTGGGGCCTATACTGATTCTGATTCTGCTGATTTTTACCCCATGAGAAGTTGGGATGATTCCTCCAATTTGGATTGTAAGAATTCCCATATTGTGCATGCTGGTTTGGCTGGCCCCTATTTTGCTGCCCTACATAATAAATATATTCTGGATTCGTGGGGCACATATCACTCATATGACTGTCACCACACAGTTCGCAGCAAATCGTCATCTGTTGTACCTGTTACATTAGTTGTGGCTGCTACATTGTCATCCTCGTTATTTGATTGGACTGCCGTGCAATTTCGGCTCTCATTGCTGACACCTCGTCAAGCTCTTGTAACCCAGCTGATTTTTGCTTAGCTGTCTTTCGTGAGTCACCATCACCTTGCCAGTTATTATCATTAGCAGTAAAAGTATTTAGCAGGAGTTGGATTTTACTGTACGGTTTGGCCAAGCAACTACCCCCACAAATTGAATCGAGATTCATCTTTAAAGCATCATCTAGCCCATCTACAAAAGTGTAACCCAATACCTTGTCTGTGAGGACAGTCTGAGCAGCTTCTTGTACCTTTCCCATGCTTGGCAAAGTGTCTCGCCAGCTCGTTGCTCGAACCCAAGAATTTGACTCCTCAACATCTTTGTTTTCTTGGTGGGAAAAAACTTGATTAAGAACATTCTTGCCAGATCATCCTACGTGCGGATTGAATTAGCTGACTCCTTATTCAACCACTCCTTAGCTTCCCCGAGCAGAGAAAAGGGGAAGTGTGTCAACCTGACATAGTCTTCGGAAATGTTCGGATAGTTGTAAGTATCTGTAATTTCCAGAAATTTCTGAATATGCCTTTGTGGATCTTCATGAGGTAGAACCAAAAATTGCCCTGTGGACTGGATCAACTGCACCATGTATTGTTTCAGTTCAAAGTGCCCAGTGATACCAGGCTTCACGATAGCCTGAGTCATATTAGCCAGACTGGGCCTTGAGGCTTCAATCACCGCGCGTTCCTCATTACCTGCCATCTCAATTGGCTGTGGTTGAACTACAATATCCAACTCTCTTTCAATTCTGGTTCTAGCGTCCACCTCCCTCCTCAATCTGTGAAGTGTTTGTTCAATTTCCGGATCGAGAGGAAGGAGATTGTTTGCGCTTCTACTTCTTCGCATTCAATACAAAATCTTGTATTAGCGCAACCAAAGTGAACTGAAAGTTAAACTCGAATAAATAAATGATAAAATCTCAAGTCAGTTAAGTAGGGAATTTCTATGTCCCCGTCAGCAGCTCCAAAAACTTGTTGCGACTAAAAACACCCACGCAAGTGCACGTGATCGTCAAGTAATAGAGTAGTGAGTAGAGTATCGTTCCCTCGAAGACTTGTGATCAACTATTGACTAATTCAAACCCAACTATTTTACTTATTCAAGAGATTTATTACAGAATGAAGATGTACTTATTTTACTACCTAAATTATTAAGAAATAATCTAACTAAAGCAATTAACCAAACAAATAGCAGTTTCGAATAACACGCAGTAGGAGAGGATATTCCAGGGTCACGGTCTAGTTAACAATCTTGTTGTGTCCTTAGCTTAAGATGACTGATCGATTTATCTGGTTTATTGATTCACAAGGTTTATATTGCTCGTAAGAATCTGTCAACTTCTTACTCGCCTGCTCAAGTTAACTCAATGCCTATATTTCTATGGAATTAAGATTAACATGAACACACTTACAATTCCTGTATTTTAACCAAGCAAGGCAAGTGGGTATATGTCTATCTCAATTGCAAATCCGTTCCCTGAGGCCCAGGTTCAAGAACCTAATCTTTTTAATTCTATATGCAACCTAGAATTCCCACTTTCGAGTTCAACTCTAGATTCGTAGATAGTGTTTCACTATTAGCTACGCAGCAAAATAATTAATAACAGAATTAAATAAACAACCCAAGATGATAAACCAACTTTATCAAATAAAACCTCAAACAACAACGTTCATGTTTTTCCCATGACCCTAGAACAATTGGTTTTAGCTACTCATACTATTGTTCATCACAATTAGATTCAATTTCATCACAATTAGAAAAACACAAATAGAAGAAAAGAAGCTTGATGATCCAAATCCCTCCTTGCCTCTCTATGTATTTCTTTAGCCTATGAAAACCTTGATAAAACTCCTTTGGACGAGCTTGACATTATATAGGTTAAGTGAATTTTTCTCCAGATTTCCACTTTTACCCCTAGTAAACAGTCGCCGAATTTTGGACTAGCGCTGCAGCGCATTTGGCCGCGCTAGTTTGCTGAAGTTCTGTCTTGGCCGTGCATTATTTAGTGCTACAGCGCATCTGGCAGCGCTAGCCCAGGTGTGCCGTGGCCTAGATTTCTTCCTCGTCTTCAATGACACTCGGCTCTGAGGGGTCTTTGTTGCTCCAAAATGGTTCCCAATCACATTTTCTTGCATAATACAAGCTTTTTAACATGAAATATACACAATTCACAATTAGAGACCATATTTCATCAATTATTCATAATATGACCTCAGGATGTAATCAAGCGAAGGCATAAATAGTAGCTAAATCATCTAGATTTTGCCTATTATCAGCCCACTTTATTCTAGTTGCGACTACTTATACAGTAGAGAGGTATGCTCAGATTTACATTCAATAAATAGTTCGGTTGCACGGTGTGCCTATTTCCATTATATCAAACAGAGGCCCTCATTTCACTTTCTATTTCTGGAGAGCTATTTAGAGTGAGTTTGGGACCCGCGTAGAGCTTAGCAAAACATTCCATCCTCAGACCGACGGACAGTCCGAGCAGACGATTCAGATTATGGAGGATATGCTTAGAGCCTGTGTGATTGACTTTGGGGGGCAGTGGGACCAGTTTCTGCCCTTGGCGGAGTTTGCGTACAAAAATATCTATCAGTCTAGCATTGAGATGGCCCCATTTGAGGCTTTGTACGGTCGGCGGTGCCGTTGTCCTATTGGGTGGTTTGAGCCGGGTAGGGCTAAGTTGTATGGTACATATTTGGTGAAAAATGCTTTGGACAAGGTGAAGTTGATTCAGGAAAGGCTTCACACGGCTCAGTCAATACAAAAGAGTTATGTGGATCAAAAGGCGCATGATGTATCATCCGTGGTTGGCGAGAAGGTTCTCTTGAAAGTCTCACCAATGAAAGGTATTATGAGGTTCGGGAAGAAGGCCAATTTGAGCTCAAGGTTTATTGGCCCCTTCGAGGTGTTGAGACGAGTTGGGGAGGTTGCCTATGAGCTTGCTTTCCTCCCCCCCCCCCAATTTATCAGGAGTTCATCCGATCTTTCATGTATCGATGCTTCAGAAGTATCATCCCAGCCTATCCCATGTGTTAGACTTCTGTAGTCTGAGTTATGAGGAGGAGCCAATTACCATTATTGATAGACAAGATCGCCAGTTGAGGTCCAAGAGGATTTTTGCAGCGCAGGTGAAATGGAGGGGCCAACCGGTCGAGGAGGCGACCTGGGAGTCCGAGGTGGACATGCATTGAAAATACCCTAATTTATTCAGTACTTCAGGTACTTTCCTATGTCCGTTCGAGGACGAACATTTCTATAAGAGTTTGGAAGAGTTTGGATTGAAATATGCACATTAATCTCCTTAGGATTTTCTTAAAAAGCTAAGTTTGACATTGGTCAACATTTTGGGCAAACGGGCCCAGATTCATTTTTTGACGGTTCCAGAGGGTTCGCAAGAAAATATGGGACCTGGGCGTATGCCCGGAATCGAATTCTGAGGTCCCTAGCACGAGTAATGAATTTTTAATAAAAATTGTTAATCTGAAACATTAAGGATTTAAAGAAACTAACTAATGGTTGATTTCATGGGTATCGGGCTCGTATGTTAGTTTCGAAGCTCGGTAAAGGTCCGAAATATCATTTAAGACCTACCCGCAAAATTTGGTGTCAATCCGAGTAGTTTAAGGGTGTTTTGGCCCATTAGAGGAAAATTAAGATTTGAGTAGGTCTTCGTGATTTCAGACTTGTCGGTATGCACGAGCGGGGTCCGGAAGCCTATAGCGTCAATCGGACGAGGCACAAGTGAAGTGGAAAGTTTTGAGAAGTGCTGAAGCTGCTGCTTCTGTCATAACTGCAACTCTGGTTGGTGTACCGCAGGTGCGAGACTGCAGATACGGTCCATCTATCGCAGATGCGGCCCAGAGCTTGCAAGGCCCAAATCGTAAAAGCGGCTCCCTAGCCGCAGAAGCTGCTATGCAGGTGTGACTTCAAGACTGCAGAAGTGGTCCCAGCTCCTCTTGGCCTGTTCTGCAGGTGCGGACGTGTTCTCGCAGAAGAAGGACCGCAGATGCGGTCCCCTTGCCACATAAGCGAAAACTTATGGGGCAGCGAGCTTCATTTATTTCGAGATCCAGCCATTTTTGACCATTTGACACATGGATATTGAGTGATTTCGGAGCTCTTGAGAAGGGATTTTCACATAGCATCGTTAGGTAAGTTCATCCCCCTTATTTCTAAGCTTAACACTCGAGTTTTAGGTAGACATAGGGTTCTAATCAAGGGATTAGAGCTAACCCTAGGGTTTCAAAAAAACATAGATTTTACCACGAAATTTGTTATGCAATGAACTAGAAATTGTATATTATTGATCATTAGGTTATAGAGAACAACTCCCTTCAAAAAATTTCCAGATCCGGGCACGTGGGCCTCGGGTCGTATTTTAGGAAA
Organism: Nicotiana glauca; assembly: GCA_026770625.1. NCBI lineage: Eukaryota > Viridiplantae > Streptophyta > Magnoliopsida > Solanales > Solanaceae > Nicotiana > Nicotiana glauca. Next base: position 52,627 of record MU759011.1, on the reverse strand, counting down.
TGGTGTTTACGGGTGGGAAATTACTTAAATAGTTAGAATATGATCTTGTAAGCTTATATTGACTAGTTCCTACCTCGTTTATCTAGTTTTGAATCGTCCGGCTCCAATTTGAGGGCCTGGGCTCGTTCTTGGTATTGGAAGTGCACTTGGAGCAAGGTGAGTCTCCTATCTATCCTTGTAAGAGGGAATTGTCCCCATAAGTGATATAATCTAATAATTTATCATTAAAAGTGAGGGCGACGTACACACTAGGTGATGAGAGTCCGTACGTAGCTACTATTGTGCAAAGTCCGAGTAGTTTAGGAACCCAAAAGCATGCTTTATGTGGTGTCTTTGCAACTCTATGTTTAATTTAAATTTTTTAATCATGGTGATTATGATAATTGAGATTAATTAAGAGGAATATGACCATTCTTGTTTTTTTTTTAAAGGGAAAGATTGTAATGCTTTGAGTAATTTCTCCCCAGTTATATGTCATTGTTTGTCTTTTGATATGTTTAAATATATGTGACCGCGTCGCATTGTACATTCGCAATCGGGGTAATAGATGCATCTATGGTTTGTGCCGCTCAACCCTCAGCAGTGCACAAATTACTTTATGTTGGATCGGGACGTACGACTTTGGCACCATTTACGCATGTTTTATTCAAAATTTCTATGATTTAGAATATTAATTGCCCTGAAATGAAGTTTTCAGTGGTGACATTAATTGGGATAGGACCTGTTAGTTCTTTATACATACTACTATTTGATTACTTTTACCCATGCACAATGTAATTTATACCTTATATTATTTTGACCCTAGTAAGTGCCAAGTCGACCTCTCGTCTCTACTTCTTCGAGATTGACAGGATGCTTACTTGGTACATATTGTTTATGTACTCATAGTACGCTTCTGTACTTAATTATACAGGGTCTGAGGCAGGTACATCTGGATTTCAATCTGGTGCATATCACTGAGCCTATTCCGAGACTTCCACGGTGAGCTGCTCCTCCTCCCTTGCAGTTCAGCAGCTTGATGGAGTTTCTCTTATTTGTTTTTTCTGTCTATTCCATTTTGGACAATAGGATAGGATGATACTTTTGTATATTCTACTAGTTGCCCGTAACTTGTGACACCAGGTCTTGGCACATACTTTAGTAGATTATTCTTTTGGAAACTGTATAATTATTTTGGGTACCTTAATGGTCATTACTTGTTTTAACCCTAATTTTAAGAGATTTCTGAAATTAATTGTCAAAAAGGTAAAAAGAAGAATTTATTTATAATTCAGCGTTGGCTTGCCCGAAAATGGTGTTGGGCGCCATCACGACCTACTGTGGAAGTGGGTCGTGACATTCGATGTAAAAACTAAACATTAAAAAAATGATATGTGTATCACACTATGTATCATTTGTATATCACATGGTGTATCATATGTATATCCATGTATATCTATGTATGAGATACATGTTTGATACATGTGTCGCAAAATAATTTTTTAACTCGATTTAATTATGAATTTAGATATAAAACTAGTCTGAATCACTTCTAATCTTCCTCAAATTTTGTATAAAGACTTATCTATATGTTTTCAATAAATTTCAACTATACCTATTGTAAAAGTTCCATTTTTATTAGATTTTTAGAATATTGTATATATTTTTGTATTTCATCACCTTATTTACTACCTCATCCATGAAATTTCATTTTCGTCTCACATCTAGTGTTGCTAATCAAGATTACAAAATATGGAAGAAGGTTTTCACATGTGATTATTTGAGAGAAAGAACCTTATTTTGTTGGATTTTAAAATTTTATATGTGTTTTGTAACGATTCGATCGATCGTTTGGAGCTCTAGTGGTCTTTCTATAGTTTAAGGCCATAAGAAACTTCATTTCAGGTATGATGACTTGTACGCATGGTTGAAATTAAATTCCAAAAAATTCAGAGTTGATATGGGAAGAGAATTCTCATCCGAACGCTTTAAGCTGAAAGAATTGATTAAGATTGGATTTTTGAGTAAAAGACTTCGATATCGGGATTTGAAGGTTCTATTAGGTTCGTATGATGATTTCGGACTCGGGAGTATGTCCGGATCGAATTTTGGAGGACACGAGAATGTTTCGGCACCTATTGTGGAAGTTAGCAGTTTTAGAGGAATTTCATAAGTTTGGTTTAAAATGCATTGCAGTTTTATCAATTTTCGTTTGGGATTCCGAGATTAGGAATAGCTCCGTATGGTGATTCTGGTAAGGAGAGCTCGATCGGAAGTGAATTCGGTAGTTCGTAGGTCATTTTGGAGTCATTTGGCGAAAGTTAAAGATTTTAAGGTTTTTGAGACGTTTGACCAGGTGTGGACTTTTTGATATTGGGGCCGTATTTGGATTCTGGAAGTTGGAGTAGGTCGGTAAAGTCCAATATGACTTGCGTGCAAAATTTGATGTTAATCGGATGTGATTTGATAGGTTTCGACATCAAATGTTGAAGTTTGAATTTCTCAAGTTCATCAAGTTTGATTTTGGTTGTGATTCGTGATTTTAGCATTGTTTTATGTGATTTGAGGCCTTGAGCAAGTGCGTAATGTGTGTTGTGACTGCTAGGTATGACTAGACAGCATCCCGGGGGCCTCGGGTGGATTCCGGGTGGTTGACGGATCAAAAAAAGGGAGTTGAGGAAGAGCTGAAACAGCTGAGCATCTGGTGTAACTACACCTATGTGAGGAGTGCCGCAAGTGCAAGCCTGCAGGTGAGGGATATGGTTTGCAGAAGCAGAAAGGAGCCAGGCCAGCAGAGATCGCATAAGAGAAATGATGTGCACACCTACGATGGCGCAGGTGCGATGCCAGTAGCCGTAGAAATGGCAAAGACTGCATGTGTGGAAGAGAGGCCGTAGAAGCGGTAGCGCGGGAGCAGCTGTGCACCGCAGCTGCGGAAAGGCTGTAATTAGTGTGTTCTTTTAAAATAAGGAATTGGTCATTTTTTCCCATTTTCATTTGATGTGGATGATTTTGGAGAGCTTCAAGGGGAAATCTTCTTCAAGTATCTCAAGGTAAGTTTTTCCCACTCGTTACAAGTTAAATACATGGTTTAGATATGGATTTGAACATGGAATTTAGTGGAAAACTTGGGGTTTTGGTGGAAAGAACTAGAAATTGTATTTTTTTAATTTTGACCACGGTTTTGGACATAAAATTGAGAGTAAATTATGTATTTGAGTTCATGATGTTATGGGTAAACTTTATCTTCAAAAATTTCTGGAATCCGGGCACATAGGCCTGATGGCGTTTTTGTCAACTTTTCGATCGGGGTTAGGAATTGTTATAAATTGGGTTATTATTAGTAATTGAACATATATTAATGGATTTGCATATTTATTGTGTAGTTTTGGAGAATTGTGCATCAATTTGATCTTCGGAATGGCGAAGAATATCGGTTATGGAACTTCTGAGCGAGGTGAGTCTCCTTTCTAACCTTGTAAGAGGGAATTGTCCCCATACGTGAATTTATTGGATATGTGTTGCTAATTGTGGGGGCTACGTACGCACGAGGTGACGAGTGTCCGTGTGTAGCTACTATTATGCTTATGGCTGGGTAGTCTATGACCTAAAAGCATGCTTGCTTGTAATAAATGCAACCTTATTGATTGTTTAAATTGCTTAAATCATATCGAAGTGGAAAGTGATTTTCTACGAGAGCTACACTTCACTTTCTTGACTTGTAAAAGGGAAATTTACACCTCCTTGAATAATTGTTTCTACCCCTGCTGCGGAAGTGCCCGCAGCAGGGAGATTGTTTATTTATATTTGACTGCATCGCATGTATGATTCGCGAGCGGGGTAAAAGATGCATCTATGGTTTGCTCCATTCAACCCTCTGGCAGTGCACAATTATATATTATTGGATCAGGTCGTACGACCTCTGCATGATTTGCGCATTCTTGTATTTCTTGCCTTGAAATTTGTTGAAGTTGATATTGCTTCTTCCCGGCTTGAGAATGTATGTATAAGTGATGAAAAAGGAATTTAGGAATTTCACATAAATGAAAGAATTATTTACTTGCTTCACTCTATTGATATTATAATCCTATTTATATAAATCCTTGATTTGTCATATTATTGATGTATCATTACTGGACCGATAGTAAGTGTCGACGTCGTCCTCATGCTACACTTGCTGTGCATTTTTGTTGCACAGGAACATGCAGCTCTAGCGGCCTAGTGGGCGTAGCAACATGATTGATACAGAGACTTAGGTGAGCTGCGCTCCTCAAGATGATCCGTAGCTAATATAGTCTCTTTTAGTGTATTGTATTTCTTTTCTGTCCAATTTGTATTTCGGGCAGTTATTGTACTTTATTTGATTCCTTAGTACTTGTGACACCGGGTTGTGGGATGATTATGGGGTATTCTGTAATAACTTCTAAACACTTTTTAGTTATTTTGTAAAAATTATCTTTTACTAGCCAAATTGAAAGAAAATCATAGTTTTCACAATTATTTAAATGAAAGTTTAATTAAGTCTTTACGGTTGGCTTGCCTGACAGCGGTGTCCGGTGCCATCACGACCCTTAGTGGATTTTGGCTCGTGACAACATGGTATCAAAGTACTAGGTTTTCTTGGGTCTCACTAGTCATGAAAAAGTCTAGTAGAGTCTCGAGTATCGGTACAGAGACGTTTGTACTTATTTTTGGGTGGCTACATGGCTGTTAGGAGCACTTCCCTTCTTGATTACCTCATCGGGCAATTTGATTCCTTCGAGGCTTATGACTTTGTTTCCTTCTTAATCGATCTAATGCGATGCGAAGGTCTTATTATAAATCAGGAATTGAGAAATTTCAAAGGTACTACAGAGGTAGTGCGAGATGTTTCTCCCTTTGAGTTGATTTGACTATTGTCGTCACCATGTGGAAGGATATTCTATTATTTCAGCTCACCTGCTGTACTTCTGAGAGTTCTGAGGCTAAGCACAAGTTGCCACGATGCTTATGAACAATTGTTGCGCAGTATTGAAGTGGGGGTAGGATGCTTGCCTACGTGTCGAGGCAGTGAATGACTTGAAGGGAGATTTACTCATTGCGTGATTTAGGGATTCGTTCCCGGCGGGGGAAGGGCAATCAGGCTAAGAATGTTTAGATTTGGGTTGATGGAGTAACGAGTCATGGTATTTGCGAGCGTGGTGGAATTTTCATCTGTGATGAGGTGTGTTGTCCTTGTTGAATGTACTAAGTTCGCTGGTGTTGAGATCTTCTACAATTTGCCTTTGGGGCAGGATATTGTAAGGTAGCAATAGAGAAGCGATTGTTAGAGATTGTGGGGTGTTCAGGATGGAATCGATGTTTATAATGTCGATGGCTCGAGAAGAGATGATCTCCGAAGAGGTTTAAAGATTGTAGCGGTCTATTGGTTCAAGAGCTACTGAGTTAGATTTTTGATCTAAGTCATCAGCTGAGGGGTAAAGGATGATGAAGGACATATGGAAAGTGTTAGGCAGTGGGTAAATTTCTAGAAGACCAAGTGTACGAAGCGGAAGCCGAATAGTTTCTTAAAGAAGAGTGTTTGACTAAAGTGGGAGATTGGTAGAGCAACATGTCGATCAAGTGGCAGGATAACTACACCCTTGAGGAAAATTTGGAGTGATTTGGGAATTTTAGTAGACGGTGATTGAGTCTACGAGCTTAATTTGAAATATTTGCTAACATAACGATGGGAGATCTGATATGACTGAAAAGAACTGCTTGATATGAAGAAGGATACAACATAAATGTAAATTGGAAGATATGGTTGCACGTTTAGTTAATGTCCACGAGGAGTGAATGGACTTATGTAGTTGGTGGATGAGCACGGGCTCAGGATTGGTTATTTATGTGATAGTAATTGTACCCCGTACAACGACGTTGGATTATGTCGGCGCGTAGTCTCCATACTTGGGGATGTCTCCTATGAGCAGATCCGTGGTCACGTAGTTGGCAAAGCTTCGGAGGAGTATTTTATTAACTATCCGATAAGAGGTCTAATATGTGAATGTTTCTAGAGATTCAGAGTGTTCATAAAATTCTAAAGGATGTATTTCAAGGAATCTGGCGATTTAATTGCGCAAGTTCAAGTCAATAAGGTATAAAGAATCTTTGTGGGTCTCAAAGTTGTGTAATAGTGGCTTCAAGTTAAGTGGGAGAGTCCTACCGCCTACAATTGGGTTGTATGATTATTTTCTTGTGAAGTTTCGAATTATCAGTGTATTGGCAAGTTGTTTCGGCTAAGGGAAGAGAACATCAGCAGTAATTTGAGCAAAGGAATTAATGAATGTGATCTATAATTGGCATCATCAATTCATGTTCAGGCTTTGGGAAGACTTAAGAGTTATGCTTCGCATAGAAGTGAGGTGCAAGAAAGGTGATTCGGTCGGGTGCTTCTTTGAGAGAGTGGTCATGTGCTAGCGGAGCCTTGCAGTTGATTATATTCTGGATGATGTAAGAGTGGGTGACTCTCAATAATGGTCCTAATGAATTTAAAGATTAAAAATGCGCTGCCTAAGGTTTCAAGCCTGCAGATGTTTAAGAATCAGGCTTGTGAAGTAGCTTATGATAAGAGGCTCAGAATGTTCTATGATGTTTTGACTTTCAGTGTAGCATTGGGAGGAAAAGAAGAAAAAATGCTTCAGGTTCGTAGAGGAATTATTAGAATGTATGTATACTAGTCGAGATGTGGATATGAGCACAAGGAATGTTTGAGTTGGTTTATGGGATTTGAGACAGTATGGTCTCGTGTTACAAGGCCACTCGGGTTGAGTGCGTTATGTGTTGAATGAAGTTATTATTATTATAAGGCAATTAAGGATAAATTGGAAGAGGTTGGATTTGTTAGCCATGGTAGAATTGGCATATCAGTGGAAGTGATCAGTTCCTTTAGGGTGATTGAGTTATGCAAGCGATTTGTGATGGTACGTGTGAGGCTCGTCGGCCGCTGTAATTGTTTTTATTCTGAAGTATTCTAATATTATGACCTGCTATGTGTAGGCGGATCCCAGAAAGGGCGATGGTGGCTTAGGCCACTACTTGGAGAATTGCATCTTCTACGGTTGTGAAAATTCACTTGTGTGTGCTATGGTTCTCTTGGAATGAGCTAAGTAAAAAGTTTCCATGTGAGGAAGTGTTTACCATGTTAGTGGTTCAGGAGTTGTGATGAAATTCTTGTAGTATCGCATATTGGCATGTTAGGTGCAGTGAGCGGTATAAAATTTAAAGGTTAGGGTCAAGGTTGCGGCTTGGTGTTGACAAGAGTGTCATGAGCTCGGATGAGAATGAATCGGATTTGAGTGATTAGAGTAAGTTGGCAATGTCTTCAGCATCTGAGTCCTTGCATCCTGGCTATAGATTTGATCACTTTTCAGCATTAGTGCAACTGGTGGTATGGATGTGCAGAATTGTTATCACATATGGAAAGTCGTGGGAGCATGTCCCACGTGAAGATTGTATAAGTGTGGTATGTAGTCACTTGCTTTATTGAAGAATGAAACCAAGTATGAAGATTTTGGCGATATCATTAATTTGAGAATTTATGCCTGGAGGGCACTTGGTTTATTGGGTTATGGACTGTGGAGGACTACTTCGATTATGATGGTTATTCTTGTGTGTTATGGGAAAAGTGAGTTATTATGGAATGAAAGATTTTTGGCCAAGTTCGGTACGATCAGTACCGTCTTGAGGTTTGTGGATGGATTTAAATATGTATATGGGCTCTATATCAGGCCGAATGTGTTCATTTCAGCATAGCTCTCCTTATGGTGGAGTATTCGGATATTGGATGCTATTTCTTTGTCGGCAATTTCATGTAATGCTATATTGTGCCCTGTGAGTTGCAAAACAGCTTGGTAAATTTCTTATATATTGAGGTTCCGCATAGTGATGGTGTGAAGCGAGCAAGATGGCTCTTTAGTTTCAGAACATATATCGCACCTCAGTTGTGCTTGAGTTTTTTAGCTTATGGCGGTATATGTCCCCTCAGGGATGGTATTATGCACAGCGTGCTTTTGACCGATATTCGGTATTCTATTTTAATGAACAATTTAGCTTGATGTGCATCTTCTTATGTGAATTTTATGTGTGGATCGGGTGGCATGCCGCCATGGGTATATTTTTTAGATCGGGTTGCACGCCGCAATAGTGTGATAATAATTAAAGTCCCTTATATTCTATTCTGTGTGTTTTTTTTTTCCCATCTTCTGAGGAAAGTTCATATTAGCTGCGTGAGGGGAGCAGTCCCTTCCAGAGCTCGTCTTTCTTATATATCACATTCGAGTTGGTAGCCTAGTCGCACATTGTGGCATCATATGAGACTTTTGGCCTTATCAAGGTGGGCTCGTTGCCTGAGTAGTTCATACTGGGTAAGACAAGGTTATTGGATCTAAGATCAGTGCAATCGCATTGTATGAAGTATATTAAAGAGCAAAGATCATTGTTTGGTTCAGGATGAGGTAATGTTCTTGTCGGAAGTTTAGCCTCAATGATTTGTTGACTCGGCAGTTGGGTTATGAATTTCTATATGTCTCTTCCGTTGTGGCAGTATTGTAAGACTTGGAACAATACTTATACACGTCATGAGGTGCATTGTGAGCATCAGATTCGAGGAATGTTGGTTATTATGATCAGAGAATCTTATTATGGTCCCGCGGAAGATGTGGTGCATAGTGAGAATTCGACAAAGGTATGGAGTCATGTTCTATTACCTCGTGTAGTGATTGATTCGTTGTTCATTTATTAGAAGCAGGTCGAGCAGAGAATTTTAGATGTTGGAATTGGGCTCTAAGCTTATTTTCCTGAATAAAAGGGAATATCTTCAGAATTGATCGATCTAATGCGCTCAACTGAGTTGTAGTAGCACGGATAGGTGCATGAAGTGTTTAACTGTGATTCAGACAACTCCAGCACAGTTCTTAGCACATTCGAGGATGAACGTATGTTTAAGAGCGAGAGAATGTAATGACCCAACTGGCCGTTGGGAGCTCTAACGCGTCGTTCAGCAATTTGAGGTCATGAGCAGCTTCATTTCAGGTATTATGTACGCATGGTAAGAATTGAATTCCGTGAAGTTCGGAATTGATTTGGGAATAGAATTCTCATTTCGGAATTTTTAAGTTGAAATAATTGATTAGGATTGGATTTTTGAGAAAACGACCACGAAATCGGGATTTGAAGGTTCCATAAGGTTCGTAGGACGATTTCGGACTCGGGCGTATGTCCGAATCGAGTTTTGGAGGACCCATGAATGTTTCAAAACCAATTGTGGAAGTTAGCAATTTTAGAGGAATATCATAATTTTGGGTTGAAATGCATTTCAGTTTTATCATTGTCCGTTTGGGATTCTGAGTCTATGAATTTCTCCGTATGGTGATTCTGGTATTGGGAGCACGAATGGAAGTGAATTCGGAGGTCTGTAGGTCATTTTGGAGTCATTTGGCGAAAGTTAGAGATTTGAAGGTTTTTAAGAAGTTTGACCAGGAGTGGACTTTTTGATAACAGGTTTGAATAACGATTAGGGATGTTGGAGTAGGTCCGTAATGTCGAATATGACTTGTGTGCAAAATTTGAGGTCAATCGGATGTGATTTGATAGGTATCGGCATCGAATGTTGAAGTTTGAATTTCTCAAGTTATCAAGTTTGATTTGGGCTGTGATTCATGATTTTAGCATTGTTTCATATGATGTGAGGCCTTGAGAAATTTGTAATGTGTGTTGGGACTCGTTGGTGTGATTGGACGGGGTCTTACGGGCCTCGGGTGGATTCCGAGGTAATAACAGATCGAAAAAGGGAGTTGGGGAAGAGTTGAAACAGGTGAGCATCTAGTGTAACCGCACTTGCGTGAGGAGGGCCGCAGGCACGGGATATGGCTCATAGAAGCTGAAAGGAGCCAGGCCAATGGGGATCGTAGAAGCAAAATGATGTGTGCACCTGTGATGGCACAGGTGCGACGCCAGTAGACGTAGAAGCGGCAAAGACTGTAGTTGCGGAAGGAGAGGCCGCAGACGCGGTAGCGCGGGTGCGATTGGTGCACCACATATGAAGAAAGGCTGGAGGCAGTGTGCTCTTTTAAAATCGGAAATTGGTCATTTTTCTCCCATTTTTATTGGTGGGACAATTTTGGAGAGCTTCAAGGGGAAATGTTCTTCAAGTATCTCAAGGTAAGTTGTTCCCACTCGTTACAAGTTAAATACATGGTTTAGAAATGGATTTGAACATGGAATTTAGTGAAAAACTTGGGGTTTTGGTGGAAAGAACTAGAAATTGTATTTTTGGATTTTGAGCAGGATTTTGGATATGTAATTGGGTGTAGATTATATATTTGAATTTGTAAGGTTATGGGTACATTTTATCTTGAAAAAATTTCGGAATCCAGGCACGTGGGCCTGAAGCCGTTTTTGTCAACTTTTCGATCGGGGTTAGGAATTATTATAAATTGGATTATTATGAGTAATTGAACATATATTAATGAATTTGCACAATTATTGGCTAGTTTTGGAGCGTTGTGCATCAATTGAGTCTTCGGAATGGCGTAGAATGTCGGTTATGGAACTTCAGAGCAAGGTGAGTCTCCTTTTTAACCTTGTAAGAGGGAATTATCCTCGTAGGTGAATTTATTGGATATGTGCTGCTAATTGTGGGGGCTACGTACGCATGAGGTGATGAGAGTCCGTGCGTAGCCACTATTATGCTTATGTCCGGGTAGTCTAGGACCCAAAAGCATGCTTACTTGTTATAAATGCAACCTTATTGATAGTTTAAATTGCTTAAATCATATCGAAGTGGCAAATGATTTTCAAAAAGAGCTAAAATTATTTTTCTTGACTTGTAAAAGGATAATTTACACCTCCTTGAATAATTGTTTCCTTGATGAATGTCTTGATTGACTGTTTGAACATTTATTTCTATGTGTACCTGCGTCACATGTATGATTCGCGAGCAGGGTGACTGTTTATTTATAGTTGATCGCGTCGCATATATGTTAAGCTAGCGGGGTAATAGATGCATCTATGGTTTGCGATATTACACCCACTGGCAGTGTACAATTCATATATTGTTGGATCGGGCGGTACGACCTCGACATGATTTATGCATGCTTGTATTGCTTGCCTTGAAATTTATTGAAGTTGATATTGCTTCTTCCCGGCTTGAGAATATATGTATAAATGATGAAAAAGTAATTTGGGAATTTCTCATTAAAGAAATAATTGTTTACTTGCTTCACTCTGTTGAAATTACAATCCTGTTTATATAAATCCTCGATTTGTCATATTATTGATTAATCATTATTGGACCACTAGTAAGTCGAAGTCGACCTCTCGTCTCTCCTTCTTCGAGATTAGGCAGGATACTTACTGAGTACACATTGTTTTCGTACTCATGCTACACTTGTTGTATAATTTTGTTGCACAGGCACATGCAGCACCAGCGGCCTAGTGGGCGTAGCAGCATGGTTGATGCGGAGACTTAGGTGAGCTGCACTTTTCGAGATGACCCGTCGCTACTATAGTCTCATTCAGCATATTGTATTTACTTTCTATCCAATTCGTATCCAGACAGTTATTGTACTTTATTTGATTCCTTAGTAATTGTCCATTCACTTGTGACACCGATTTCTAGGAGGATTATGGTGTATTCTGTAATAACTTCTAAAGACTCTTTATTTATTTGGTAAAGTTTATATTTTACTAGCCAAATTGAAAGAAAATCATAGTTTTCATAATTATTTAAATGAGAATTTAATTAAGTATTTATGGTTGGCTTGCCTGACAGCAGTGTCCAGCGCCATCACGACCCTTATTGGATTTTGGGTCGTGACATGTTTGGCTAGTTTAGGTAAGTCTATAACTAATGGTTAGAGGTTGGTAAGTTGAGACTTATTTGGGATATTTGCGTAAGTTTCCCTTAAATCAATTAATCTATCATTAATGAGACGATAACAATGAAAATTATAAAACTTATACATCAATCAACACGGATAGAGCCGTGAAAATGGGCCTGGCCCGTGAGACCTGCCCAATCCAACTCTCCAGTAGAGCAAAACTAGGTTAGAATTTTTTAGCCCATTTAAAACTGAGGCTTATAAGCACGACCTAAGTCAACTGAATGACCCTTGAGACTTGACTGAGGTTGGGTCTGGGCCGTTCCGTGTGCCAAAAATTAAATAAATTGAAATTTAACGAATTAATATTTAAAAAAGGTAATCAACAAATGATGATAAACCTTAATTAAAAAATATCAGTATAAAAACTTATTGAAATGATCCTTAAACCTGAGGAAGTTGAAAGAAAAATATTAAGAAAATTATTCATGTAACATCAAACAAAAAAGCTAGAGATATAGCGAATTTGCATTTCAATTACGAGATTCCATGTCCAATATCAAGCTTCTTGTGCGCTCTAAGAAAACAGAAATTGTATACATAATTAAGCGACTATGTCACAAAGAAATATTTAAAGAATCTTTTTTCTAAAAAAGTTGTACGGCTGGCCTGTCATGACCCAAAATTCACTATGGGTCGCGATGGCGCCGGGCACCGTCGTCAGGCAATCCAACCATGAATACTTAAATAAATTCTTAGTTAAATAATTGTGAAAACTATGATTTTCCTTCCATTTTACTAGTAAAATATACTCATTTCAAATTAAATATGAAAGTCAAGAGATCAATACAAAATACCCCATAATCATCCCAGAACCCGGTGTCACAAGTCCATGAACAGTTACTAGGAAATAAAATAAAATACAGTAACTGTCCGGAACACAAGTGTGATGACCCAGCCCGTTTTCATGTGAGTTACCGCCCCGTTTTCCCCATATTATGTTGTTCTATGCTTCAGTATCAGTATTTGAATGAATCGGATAGAATTGAATTGGTTTTAGTTGGAAATGAGGCACTTTGCCTCTTAGAAGGAAGCTTGTTTTGGAAAAGTCAACCGGAAGTTGACTATATAATTAGAAGGCTCGGATGTGAATTCCGGTGATTTGGTTAGCTTTGGGGGATGATTTGTGACTTAAGAGTGAAATCGGAATTGAATTTGGAGTTCCGGTATAGAATTAGGCTTGAATTGGCGAAGTTGNAGTAGCTTCGTTAGGTGATTTTGGATATGTCTGCAAATTTTCAGGTCATTCGGACATCGTTTGGTCGGGTTTTTGAACGAAAGTGCATTTCGGAAGTTCTTGAAGAACTTAGGCTTTGATTTGATGAAAATTGAGGATTCTGATGTTAACGATAGTGTTTTGATGAATCGAGCAAGTTTGGATAGGATGTTAGATCATGTCAATGCTTTTGGCTGAGGTCCCGGGGGCCTCGGTGTTATTTCGGGTGGTTAAACGGTGAAGTTGGATGTTTGTTGCAGGTCTACTGTATCTGGCTTCTAGTATTTCTGCATCTGCAGAAAAGGAGTCGCATAAGCGGTTCCGCAGATGCGGCTAAGGTGTCGCAGAAGCGGTCCTTGAGGGGGCCTGGCATTTTTGCAGGAGCGGAAGTCCTTCCGCAAAAGCGGGTCCGCATAAGCGGACAATTCATCACAGAAGCAGTTGAGGGGAAACCGCATAAGCGGGCTTTTAGTCGCAAAAGCGGCACCTGGGGGAGTTAAGTGAAAACCGCATAAGTGTTCACATGGCCGCAGAAGCGGTCCCGCATAAGCGGCAGCGGGACTGCAGAAGCGAAAATTTGCTGAAGGGTTTTAATGAAACAGTGTTCGCGAATTTCAGAGGTTGAGGAAAACATTTTGACTTCGGGAAGAGGCGATTTTGGGTGATTTGGAGAGGATTCGAAGGGGATTCCATTAGGTATGAATTTATAGACTCGAATAATGTTATTATGGTGTAAAAACATGAATTAATCACTGAAAATCCAAGGATTTAAGGGGTAAAAGTGGAGGTTAGGGCTTGAAACCTAAGAAAGTGTAAACTTGGAATTTGAGGGGTCAAATGGACTCCGATTTTGATGAATTTGATATGTATAGACTCGTGGTGAGACAAGGAATCCAATGATGTAAATTTTGGAATATTTCGAGAAGTGGGCCCGGGGCTCGGGTTTTGCTAGTTTCGAGATTTTTGATATTTTTCGATTGTTTTCGATTGGGTATTGTTCCCTTAGCATATTGTAATGCATTCGCTCTGATTTTGGTTAGATTCGACGCGCGTGGAGGCCGAATTGAGGGGCAAAGGCGTCGCGAGCTAGAGATTTCACCGGTTCGAGGTGAGTAATACTTGTAAATGATATCCTGAGGGTTTGAAACCCCGGATTTGCACATCATAGTGCTGTATTGTGGTGACTTGCACGGCAGGTATGAGCGTGGGGTAGAGCACCGTTGGGGATTGTGACTTGGTCCGTCCCGGTTGTTGATTTTACTGCGTGATTGACTGAAACCTACTTGATGCTATCATGATTTGGGCTGATTGCCATGTTTTGGGCTTCGTGCCGATTATTTGAATCCTTCAGGGATTGATATCACTATTTTTGCATTACGTTGCATATTATTTGATCTCAGTCCAAGGTTCTAAATACTGTTTTGCAAACTCAGCCATCTTTCTAAGATTTGAAAATTTAAATGATATTTTACTGTCGTTTTGAGCTGAAAACTGCAGTTTTACTATTGCCCAAGGGGCTTATGTGCACTGCTGGACTGAGCATGGATCGGGTTGCGCACCACAGCAGTGTTATGTGTGCATTTCTGGACTAAGGATGGATCGGGCTGCGCGCCGCAGCGGTGTAATATTGATATTGCGATTGGGCTGTAGGAGCCATTCTGGAGTATGAACCCCCACAGTGAGCGCGGGTACCCAAATGGATCGGGATGTACGCTGCAGCGGTCATATGCATTGCATTTCATTCACGCATTGATTCATGTCTGTACTACGTGGTATGACATTTAGCACTCTCAAATCATTGGCATCCATGCTATTTCCTGCACTGTGTACCAGATACCCTAGTGTTATTTGTAAATAGAGTGATATGCCCGAGGGGCTGACTTGTGTGCGGACTTGCACTGGCTGATATCGCATTCATATGCCTACTATTGGAAAAAGAATATATTTAAAAGAGATTTTAAACTGAGCTAGATGTTTCTAAAGGAGTTTCACGGTTTTTACTATTTTGTTAAAAAGGTTGTATTGTACTATATAGCATGATGGAGTGTTCTTACATAATTTCTTACCTCTCAGTTATTATTTACTCTTATTACCACTGAGTTGGAAGTAATCACTTTACTCTCTGCACCACGTGTGTAGATCCAGGTATCTCGGGAGTTTAACTGAGCTTTTGCTGATTTTAGAGTTTATCCGTAGTTGTCGAGGTAGCTGCCTGACATCCGCAAGGCCCGACTCCTCCCTATCCCTTTTATTATCTTTCTACAGTTTTGAGACATTGTATTATTTGGAGTCTTGTCACACTGTATTGTTAGAGGCTCTAGACTCATGACCCCCAGCGTTATTGTTAATTAATGATATGAAAATAACTGGTTTTGAGCTTCATGCTCGGGTTGAGAGTGTAAATGGTCGGGCTTTCCTAGCAATTGTGTTGGACGCCGTCACGACCAGGATTGGGGTCGTGACAACTTGGTATCATAGCCTAGGTTACTAGTCCTCATGAGTCATGAGCCTGTTAGTAGTGTCTTGCGGATTGGTACGGAGACGTCTGTATTTATCCTCGAGAGGCTGCAAAACCTTTAGGAAAACTTCACTTTCTTGGAATTCTTATCGTGCGTACTTGATTTAGCTTGAGATGTAACTTTTGAAATTCCTTCCACATGTCTGTATGCGCACATGAGAGCTTGGTATTATAAGTACCTTGATGGCTTGTGATTCCCCGATCGAGGGGCGAGATGTGATCCTGTGAGTTTGATGTTGGGTTAGTCTGGAGGACTTGAGGCTGGATCTTTGCCTATGGCTTGAGCACCGAGGTGCTGATTGTGTGAGCAAGTGTTCTGAACTTATATGTTCGGTATTGTCGCTATTAGCCGGAATGGCAGTTTGGTATTCATGTGATTAGATGTAATTATATGTCTTGGTAGCGACGAAGGAGTTTGCTGAATGGTAGATGAGCTGGTAAGTGTTCAATTCCTATTGTAATCTGTTGTGTAGCCCCGAGTTATGGGCACGTGATGAATATTTTTCATATCTCCTAGTTGGAAAGTAAGGTGCATTACATATGGCGGTATGAGTTCAGATTCAGTAAGACTAAATGACTGTGTAGCATATATAATGGTGGAAGGTGTGCTGAAATACTAAATTGAGACAAAGCAGGTGGGTTATCTCTTGCGGAGTATTCTTAAGGGGTATGATTCTTATGTATATTGTTAGAAGATATCATGTGTAATTGAAAGGTATGTGTTGTAATTTGAAAATTTTGGTTGCTTCAGAGAGTGGACTCCGCTGATGTGGGGATGAATGCGAGGTTTGTAGAGGATTTTAGTATCCGAGGATCTGTGTTTTCATAAACTAGTAGATGATTTGAGTTAATCCCACTATAATATGGTGGCATCGTTAGAGTAAAGGTACTATGGGTTATTAAATGTGTCCTGATAGATGGCTTCGAGCCAAGTTGGGGAGGTTGTTATTGATTAGTTGATTGCACGGTTATGTGCTATGTTGGTTCCTTTTCGAGGTATGCCGGCAGATCAGTCCTGGTTGCAGAAAATGAGCCGAGGATGGCACGAGTAAAGCAAAATTTTGATAAAGGTTATATGGTGCTTCGTAGATGTGTGAAGACAATAGGATGTCTTGAGCTGTTGTTGACAAAGAATGCTCAGTGTGTAGAAAATGAAGATGTTCGTTGAATTGGAATGAGATCATATCCTACGATGTCAGAGTGCTAATAAGGCATGAGTGGTTTGGTTCGTTATGTCAGGTAATTTGCAGTTGGAATAGGAGTGAATGACTCTTGAGAATTGTTTTATTGTGTTCAAGATTTGGCATGTAATAATCAGGTGTCTTAAGGTTGTGTATGTGGCTAGAGACTGTGTTTCCATTAGGAAGAGATCCAGACTTGTGGTATTTTATGCTAATTATGGGATTCCATGTATCAGTATCTGGGAAGTAATGGTAACGAATTCCGATTTGCAGGAAGTTATTCAAGTAAGTATTCTGGAATGTGGTATTTGTTTTGGAAGAATTGAGAGAGTATTTGGTGGCTTATTGGTCTTAGACAGTGTGGTCTTATGTTCGAGTCTCGTGTGGTAGGCTTTGATTGAGGCATTGTGATGCTACGGCAAGGGATAAATATCAAGTGGATGATGAATAAAACGAGAAATTTTATAGAAGGAATAGTTTGATAATAGACCTAATCGATATGGTAAAGATATGATTAATTCCTTATATGTTTTCAAAGTAATGGGCTTTTACATGCAATTTGCAGCAATGCTCTTGAGTTTTGACGGCTTGCTCGGCTCGGTTTAGATAGAAGGATTCAGTCCTGGCAGTTTAGCTTGTACAAATGTAGTTGGCAGAGATGTTCTTGTTGGGTATTACCATGGTTTGAAGATGAGTATATTTCTTATGGGTATGCGAAGCATGGAGTGTGTAATGATTTTTCTTCTAAATGGGATTAATGAAAGTTCTTTACTAGTTGAGTGCGTCGATGTCTGTGGCGCGGAAGGGAGATAAACGTCCTCATGTTATCCTAGTGTGGTATGGTATATGCAATATGTTGTGGAGGATTGGGATTTGTGTGTGTAAGGTCCGGATCAGTTCGGAATGGAAAGTCATTAAATTCTTAAGCAGCACGGGCAGCTGCAGGTGATTGAGAATCGATCTTTAGAGGATTAGGGTGAATGATCCTCATATGACTAAGGAAATGGTATTGCTAATCATAGTGATTTGACGAGGGTATATGTTTCAGAAAAAGGGCAATGTGATTAAGTTGATGGCACTTCGGTAGTGTTGCGGCATTTTTTTGCTAGATCGACTGCTGATATCTGAGTGTGTTTGATGGCACAGGAGAATTTTAGAATATCTTCGAAGAATGACTGGGAGTTCTCATGTTCAGGCTATGTAGTGGTTGTGGATAGTGTGTATTGGTACCGTTAGCGGCAATTGGGATTGGAGGCCCGAGTGGGTCATTCTTTGCTGGTATGTTAGATTTTGTATATGATGCTGAGCTGTAGAGTGGTAGTCGCAATGTGGGTTCTAGACTATTGTGCTATGGGCTATGTCGGAAATGCCATCGGTTGCGTGGCGAGGTGCATCGGATTATGATATAGCAGAGCGGTTGGTATTCCAGAGATCAGCGGATGGCTGGGAAGGATTGCTTTCCTTAATTGGGTCTTTGTGACGGATATCAGTATAGAGGATTCTACCATTGATTCAGTTCCGGTATTGAGGGACTCTTTTTTAAATACGTTTCTTGTGGCCGGGCATGTCGCCGGGCAAGATTGTGGATTTCGGTATTGATTGGGTGTCGGGCACCGTATCGTGCGGCTCTGGCAGGAGTTATAAAAAAGTGGAAAGAGCGGCTTAAGGCTTATTGGCATTGAGTTCGTTGGTAGGCCGATGTGGCTACGTATTCAGATTGAGATGGCTTGGTTGGCCTTGATATATATTGTTGAGGGATAGGTTTAATCTCTCGTCATTAAGCTTGTTAGTGATCTGGGGAGATCTATGAGGTGATCTTTTGGTGCTATGAGGCGTTATGATTTTCGGAATGTGGGCACATGTAGTGCGGTGCTATCGAGATTCATAGTGGAAGTTGAGGGGAAGGACCTCAGTTGTGTTTGAGTTTTGTAGCTTACAACGTAGCTTACAACGCTATATGTAGATATTGTTATGCACTCAGTATTTTGTTGTAATGAGCAAATTTGGCTCGAAGTGCATCTCCCTATGTGAGATATATGTATGGATGGGTAGGTTATCTGGATCGGGTTGCACTCCACAACAGTGTGATGTTGAGAATAGTTTTCCATATGTTTCTTGGTATGTCTTGCTTCCTGGTTTCTGAAGAAAGTCCGTATTGGGTGCTGATCGGCGAATGGCGCATCGATTATGTCCTTTCAGGATTTAAGGGTGTATATTACTTGCTTCACCGTGGGTGTGAGGGATTACTTGGTTTCAGACATCAATCTGTGTGTGGCAGTCTATTTTGAGCATAGCGACTTGAGGTACTTCATGTGTAATAGTGTTTGGATAAGATCGCATATTGTAGCGAGGCTACGTGGAGATTAGACCCTTCGGGGTAGATACTGGTATTTTATTTCTATGATGTGGGACGGGGACCCAGCCTTGTGTTGTGATGGTACTGAAGAATTTGAGTTTCAGCTCTTTTGTTTGAGTCATTTGTCATGATTTGAGTATGTTCAGACTGCCCATCATTGATGCAAGGATTATGCAAGTTGTGGCTTAGGCCTGTGATGAGGTGTCATATCACCAGAGTGGTGCGTTGAATTCGAGGTGATCCACTACAAGAAAAATACTCAATAGCGAAGGGAAAACTGGTCCCTAAAAGTAAGGAACTGGTCGCAAATGCTCACTAGCGACCAGATAATCTGGTCTTTATAGCCTCCGTCGCTAAAGGTTATTAAGGACGAGAAATGTGTTGGTCGCTAAACCAGTTGCGCGACCAATTTAAAACTGGCCGTTAAATGGGTTTTAAGGACCATGTTTCTGGTGCTTATTTGCATATTTTAGGGACTAAATTTCTCGTCCTTAAAATGTTTTCGCAACTAGTTTAAATATGGACGTTAAAACGTTTCACGATCAGTTAGAAGCTGGCCGTTGTATCTATTCGGAGAGGCTTAAAGCTGGTCCCTAAAGAAACAAGTCACAAGTCTATAAATCACATTTAGTTTGCAACTAGAAAATCGAAAATATTAATATATAGATAGTGTTGCTTTCATAAAATAATACCAAAAATGATCAACATCAATTAATTAGTTGAATCGTACATCAATGATGCATATAAGCTAGTCACAATATTTTGTTCATAACATTTAGCAAAAAACTACATATACTAATAATATCCCTCGATTGTAATGTAAAATATTCTTGAAATTCCTAGCAAAATGATGGTTGATCTGTATGTCGTCAAAAATCGGCTTGTCGTAAACTTCAATATCCAAAACCTGTTGAAGAAATAAGAAATTTCAGTTAGAAAAACTATATATAACAAACGTATAGATACTCAAGTTTTCAAAAAGAATCTAGTCTCAACAATGATTAGGATACAACCAACTTGCTTCCCCCACCCAGACAATAAAATTTACTGAAAGAAATGATAAAATAAATGACTTTGCAAATTTTAACCACATAAGAGGTAAAACAGTGTCACTGAACTGAGCTGCAGAAAGTTACTCCACAGAGATCAATCATGCACATTAAATGCACTCATGCAGCCTATCGGACCTATTCCTATCAAAACCCTATCGTTTCTCCTTCAGTTCATTCGAAATCCAGAGAAGGTAGGGGGTAATCCTGGGTAGTGGAATAAGTTAAGGATAATCGAGTACTAAATAAGGGAGGAAACAGGAAAGGAATCTTCATCTGTCGGGAAAGAACTGGTACTTGCTGGACGAAGTGACGGGGCTCAAGTGAGATTTTCAATATGCAGCTTTAGAGGAAGAGGAACAAGAGGAACTGGAGGGTACTACAGTAGAAGATTCAACTGATCAACAAGCTAGAAATCAAAGTGATAAAGCTGCAAAAGCTGCCGAGGAGAAAGTTATTGAGTCCACCGAAAAACGTAAAGATCTTGATGTTACTGAAACTTCCATAGCCGAATCCATCTTAATCTAGAGAAATCAGTGTTATAAGTTGTCATTTCTGCCGGGAATCAAAGTGCTATTTTGAAACAAAGGTATGGAACTTCTCATTTCTCAGAGAAATCAGTGTTATAAGTTGATTGATTTATCAAACCTCTGTATGGTAACTTATGAACGACCTTCAACTATTTCTCTTATTACATGAGAAGGTAGAGATCATATTACTTTACTGTTATATTCGAAACTTCTTTAGAATATCTTGCAAAGACAAGCTCCTTTTGTTATATACACACTGACATTCAGATAATTGTGGAAGTATGAAAACTCTTGTTATCTCTATACCTCTTGTTAGAGAAAATAATGGATCATTTCCTGAAAAATAATTTTAGTTAATGAGGTTTTAATGCACCGTGTATTTTAGTAAATAATTGACTTACCTATTTTCTAGTGGTATTCCTCTATTTAGTGGCAAATAATTTCCCTACAAATATTCCGACAACCAAACATCATAAATGACTTATTTCCTGTAAAAACATTTCCCCGACTTACCAAATAAAGATATCTTCTTTCTAATACAATTTAAAGTTCAAAGTTAACAATTACGTAACCTTAAAAAGTAGCCCCTGGCAGTTGATTTAATGATGCATTCGAAAAAATATTCCAAGTATTTCATTTGGCTAATTTTAAGGAAATATTCTGCTATGGTAGGGAAAGATTCACAAAAGATAAAGGAAGAAACAAGAAGACTTTGGCTACAGTAAGTCTTAAGGGTGGCAATGTTACTGAAACTTCCAAATCCTAGGTGGAAGCTTTTTTGGGGAAAAAGATGGCAATGAGGATTGACACTAGTTCGTAATTATCAGACACAAGCTTGTTAGAATTGACACCGATGAAATTCGTAATAAAGAGAAGAATAAATTCGCAAATGACATACAATAACATACACTTAAATCAACAAAATAAATTGAGGTTTCATGTAAGTTGTTACTCACCTGGTATCATCAAGGATCCAAATAGTCATTCTCCTGAGCTGGAGGCTAGAAATTAGTTTGTTGCACTAATACTAATTCTTTTATTTTTCTCAGTTCTGATAAATAATCTCTCTAATTGGCTTGCTACCAATATGATGAAGCATCTTCAACTTAGTTCTATTTGTTGCATTCCTGTTACTTCTCGCCTATATTTGAGTGACAACATTAAATTCACATGCTATAAATAAATTATCAATTAAAAGATCACTGTATAAAATAAAATTACATAATTAGGTATTATGTCAAACCTGAAAACTTTCTGTAGAAAAATGTTCCTTTACCAACCACTCCCATTGTTTCTTGTCAATACCCTTGGGCACATTCTTAAGAACCTCATGGATTGGCTTACCCTTCAATTGTCCTCTCCATTTGTTCCATAACTCTTTCATCCATCCCAAAATATGATCGCGATGTATATCTTTGTCATCACTCTCAAATTTATCCTGCAATACATCAAACATAGATTGATATCCAATATCATCACAGAAACTCCATGTGATAGAAGAAAACATAGTTCTACGATAAGTCTTGAATTAATAAATACCTTACCTTTATTTCAATTTTGTGAATTTAAAACGTAGAACATGCACCAATAGTAACATTTGATGAACAATCAAAGTGTAATTACATACATAATACATGTGATCTGAATACTTATTTATGAATTTGAGGTTAATAACCAAATTTGACATTTTGATGTAAATTTATGAGACAAGTATTCAATCTGATGTCTACTATTAGGAACTGCATTTTAACTACTTAATCATGGCCTGCTAAGGTCTCTTAAGGCAGTATGGTAGAATTTGCCAACATATTAAAAGTTTTTATATTCAATACCATAGTTTATATTCTCTAGCTATTTCATGAATAAAACAGATGTATGTATATTCATTTCTCTGCAGAAGTAGAATGAACTCCGAAAAACATGGCTTCTACTAGTGCTATGGCAAATGTATTTCCAGAGACAAAGCAGGAGTTAACTTCACGAAAAACTGACAGAAACAAAGCTATTATCGATGGTTCTCCCAATACCAGTAGTGGCTATGACTTCTTATGTAAACCAAACAAAGGAAGGTGCACTGTAGTTGAAGACAAAGCTATTGCAGCAGGTATATTCTTTAACAATTCATTTACTATGGCTCATATTTTGGGTATTTTTATTCATTTAGAATCTCTGCCTACGTGTTTATAATCCATATTGCTTTTCAGGCAACAGAATTGGTTCCGGAAATGTTAGAAATGAGGGGATCGGATATCCAAATATTGATGTAGCAATATCTAAAGAATGCTAAGGTCAAGAAATAGATTCAAAGAGCCCAGGTAATTCAATAGCATTTTTTATATGCGTCAATATCATATGATCGTCATGTTTTAATTAATGAAGCTCTTTTGGTTTCCAAAACAGCTGCTAATTATCTCTCAAACAGTAGAATACGAGTTGCAAACTCTGACTCAACCTTGTCAGGGGGTAAAATTGTTCATCATGGAAATCTCCACATAAGTGTTGATGATGAAATTGCAGATATTAGTCCAGAGAAAGAAATGGGTTCTCCAAATGATGGACATAGGAAAGCCTCAATGGCTTTCAAGCAATATGATATACCAGGTAGCAACGGTAAAGCTCTTGAAACTAAGTGTGCTTGCAAGTCAGTATCTACTGAAGAAAAATTGCATTCAAAGACAATCCGATGCCGCAACTGAATCAACACAAACAAATAATTCAATCTACACATCAACAATTCTATTTCAATGAGAAAGAGAAGATAAATAATTTGAAGAAAAAAAATATAACCACAATAAATGCTAATCTTACATCTAATTCTATGTTATTGATTGCACTAAATAAACTGGACAAAAATTAAGAAAAAGAAGACAAAAATCATTTACAAAAAATCTAAAATCTATATACCTACTCTGCTGATATCCAAAATGGTGTAATAAAATGCTCTAAAACCTAACCAAAGTTCAAGCTCTAGCAGGAGGGGATCGATCTATTATTGCTACAGGTGAACAAGCTGGTAAAGCAGCAGGTTACAAAGCTAATGCTGTGAATGATGAGGGGCATGAACATGTAGGTTTTGAGGCTTTGGAATGTGCAGGTGCTGCAGCTTCTAAGTCTGAGAATATGAAATTTTCATCTGGGCTAATACTGGATTTTTCAAATCTATTGTTGCTTTGAAACCTACAACTGCAGTGTATGCAACTGGGGATCAACCTAGGCAGGTGCTTGACTTCTCAGGCAACTCTTGAGTTGGGAAAAATACTAATGGTAAAGGCCACTCTAATGTTCAGAATGTAACAGATGGAACACCCAACATGAAGGGTATGCAATCTAATATACAAATCGTGAAGGAGCAGGTTATTGGAGTGGAACAACAAGCAAAAGAAACAGAAATGGGAGGGATGCAGGCTGTTCAAACAGATGCACAAAATAATTCTACTGGTAATCTTGATCCAAACACACGAGCGGCACATATGGGAGCTACTGATATGAACAAAGAGATACTTGCACACGTTGAAAAATTGTCTAAGGTTGATGGAGTTACAAAAATAACAGCTGGGGTGATTGGATAGAGGTGATGAGATCTCCTAGTAGGCAAGGTACATCTCCAGTTGTGAAGGCTAAGCAACAGCATTTGAGTGTACCATGAGTTCAACAGAATATTATCACTCCAAATTCTTTTGATGCACTTGTAGATGAGAAGCAAATTGGAATCAATTCATCAATAGTAAATGGTACTATGGTTCAGCAATAAATGGTCCCATGTACTAGCAGTGAAAAAATTGTCCAAGGCAACAAGCTAATGGATAAGCAAGCACACAGTTCCAATATTCAACATAAATCAAAATAATAACATATATTAAGCAAATATTGCCGAAAGGGTGGAATAAAATGCTCTAAAATCTTAAAGTCTCAATAAACAACGGAAAAATGTTTACCGAAAAATGCAATTTGCAGTGATGATTCCCAGATTATTGTATCCTCTTGCTTATATACTAGACATACTTAACCGTCAATAAAATTGCTTTTTTTTCTTTTTTACTCTATTTAAAGGGAAAATCAAAAACTCAATAACCCAAAAGCTAGCAGAGTAACCAAATCCAGTAGTCTTGAATATTACATCCATTAATGCTGAACCTTGATGTCCATCGTGCAAAGGTAAAAAAAGTAAAAATTCGTGGCTAAACCTTTAATGGCTATCCATGGCCAAATTAAGTGTCAATCGGAACTTACTCATAAATCACAAAGAGGTAATAAGAACTAACTTAGAAAATGGGCCCGTATCAATTCTGTTGTAAGCCGCATGTTGCCTTAGCGTTCGCCGCTTGCTGCCGTCCACCGTCAGTCGCGCGGATGTTGCAGAAAACAACTAAAGAAACAAAAAATTGTAGAACCCTTTTTTCAATTTCTGCTCAATTGAAAAAATCAAGCACGAAGAAGAAAGAAGAAACAGAACTGATTAAAGAAAAAGAAATTGTTGATTACGCTGATAATCTAAGAGAGATGAATTTTTGCACCACCCTAGCTAGTAGCTTCTAAGTTCTCCGTAACTTCTGAATTTTGATGAAGATTAGCAGCGAGCCTCCGCAACATAAATTGAGCAAATATAGTCGGAACCCTACTTTTTAGTTTTGCCATAGAAATTTAGAGCTTTTGTGAAACTATTTTGGAGGGATTAAGCGTGGAAGTGAATTTGGGGATTATCCTGAAATTTTGGAGCGTTTTTTTTTAGCGATTTTTCTTTTTTACTTTTTTATCTCAGTTCGCGCGCTATATCCTGCTGAAATCAATTACATTAGAGACCAGCTATTTAAATTTTGTTTAGACCAGAATAAGTCTGGTCGTATATTAGAAAATAAACTTGCCTTTTAAAGACAAAAAAATATTCTCATCCCTATAAGTACACTTTTAGGGACCATATTTAAAACTTGTCGCTAAATGTTGATCTTTAATAAGGTTTTTTCTTGTAGTGATTGTTGGAGTCATTAATAAATGTGAACAGATTTGATTACAACTTGTTGGAAGAATAATATCGAGGTTCGAGTTTATTCTGATTGTTGACGTGAAGTTCTTAATTTGAGTATGATTTCGGAAATCTGCTGTTGTATTTGTCAAAAAGGGAGTGGTTTCATGAGTGGTTGATCTGAGAAATGGTTACGGTTTGTTGTGTGTTTCATTACCATTAATAGGATATGAACTGTTGGAATGGGGCTTTAGCTATTGAGAGTTTTTTATCGGTATATGGTTAATGTGGACAGCTGCGGTGAATAGAAGTTACCGTTTCAGGTGCTAGATTATGTGGTATATCATGTGATTTCATTTGAGGTTGCGAGTATGGCTTATTACAGCTGGTTCGGGACTATTAAAAGTATAGGTGCGAGGTTTGATCGTATTGATGGTTTCAGAAGTGAAAAAGTAGTTCTGTGAATTATGGGCTAGACTGGATTGGGTAATTTCAGCCATGTTGTGTTGTCGGACCTATAAGAGATAGGGTGA
>MU759011.1:8051-20522 GCA_026770625.1 Nicotiana glauca | reverse complement strand
TGTATGTGGCTAGAGACTGTGTTTCCATTAGGAAGAGATCAAGACTTGTGGTATTTTATGCTAATTATGGGATTCCATGTATCAGTATCTGGGAAGTAATGGTAACGAATTCCGATTTGCAGGAAGTTCTTCAAGTTAGTATTCTGGAACGTGGTATTTTTTTTGGAAGAATTGAGAGAGTATTTGGTGGCCTATGGGTCTGAGACAGTGTGGTCTTATGTTCGAGTCTCGTGTGGTAGGATTGGATTGAGGCATTGTGATGCTATGGCAAGGGATAAATATCAAGTGGATGATGAATAAAAAAAGAAATTTGATAGAAGGAATGGCTTGATAATAGACCTAATCGGTATGGTAAAGATATGATTAATTCCTTATATGTGTTCAAAGTAATGGGCTTTTACATGCAATTTGCAGCAATGCTCTTGAGTTTTGACGGCTTGCTCAGCTCGGTTTAGATAGAATGATTCAGTCCTGGCAGTTTAGCTTGTACAAATGGAGTTGGCAGAGATGTTTTTGTTGGGTATTACCATGGTTTGAAGATGAGTATATTTCTTATGGGTATGCGAAGCTTGGAGTGTGTAATGATTTTTCTTCTAAATGGAATCAATGAAAGTTCTTTACTAGTTGAGTGCGTCGATGTCTTTGGCACGGAAGGGAGATAAAAGTCCTCATGTTATCGTAGTGTGGTATGGTATATGCGATATGTTATGGAGGATTGGGATTTGTGTGTGTAAGGTCCGGATCAGTTCGGAATGGAAAGTCATTAAATTCTTAAGCAGCACGTGGAGCTGCAGGTGATTGAGAATCGATCTTCAGAGGATTAGGGTGAATGATCCTCATATGACTAAGGAAATGATGTTGCTAATCATAGTGATTTGACGAGGGTATATGTTACAGAAAAAGGGCAATGTGATTAAGTTGATGGCACTTCGGTAGTGTTGCGGCACTTTTNTGAGATATATGTATGGATGGGTATGTTATCTGGATCGGGTTGCACTCCGCAACAGTGTGATATTGAGAATAGTTTTTCATATGTTACTTGGTATGTCTTGCTTCCTGGTTTCTGAAGAAAGTCCGTATTGGGTGCTGATCGGCTAATGGCGTATCGATTATGTCATTTAAGGATTTAAGGGTGTATATTACTTGCTTCACCGTGGGTGTGAGGGATTACTTGGTTTCAGACATCATTCTGTGCGTGGCAGTCTATTTTGAGCATAGCGACTTGAGGTACTTCATGTGTAGTAGTGTTTGGATAAGATCGCGCATTGTAGTGAGGCTACATGGAGATTAGACCCTTCGGGGTAGATACTANTGTAGTGGTTGTGGATAGTGTGTATTGGTACCGTTAGCGGCTATTGGGATTGGAGGCCCGAGTGGGTCCTTCTTTGCTGGTATGTTAGATTTTGTATATGATGCTGAGCTGTAGAGTGGTAGTCGCAATGTGGGTTCTAGACTATTGTGCTATAGGCTATGTCGGAAATGCCATCGGTTGCGTGGCGAGGTGCATCGGATTATGATATAGCAGAGTGGTTGGTATTCCAGATATCAGTGGATGGCTGGGAAGGATTGCTTTCCTTAATTGGGTCTTTGTGACGGATGTCAGTATAGAGGATTCTACCATTGATTCAGTTCCGGTATTGAGGGACTCTTTTTTAAATACGTTTTTTGTGGCCAGGCATGTCGCCGGGCGAGATTGTGGATTTCGGTATTGATTGAGTGTCGGGCACCGTATCGTACGGCTCTGGCAGGAGTTATAAAAAAGTGGAAGGAGCAGCTTAAGGCTTCTTGGCATTGATTTCGTTGGCAGGCCGATGTGGCTATGTATTCAGATTGAGATGGCTTGGTTAGCCTTGATATATATTGTTGAGGGATAGGTTTAATCTCTCGTCATTGAGCTTGTTAGTGATCTGGGGAGATCTATGAGGTGATCTTTCGGTGCTGTGAGGCGTTATGATTTTCAGAATGTGGGCACATATAGTGCGGTGATATCGAGATTCATAGTGGAAGTTGAGGGGAAGGACCTCAGTTGTGTTTGAGTTTTGTAGCTTACAATGCTATATGTAGATATTGTGAGGCACTCAGTATTTTGTTGTAATGAGCAAATTTGGCTCGAAGTGCATCTCCCTATGTGAGATATATGTATGGATGGGTATGTTATCTGGATCGGGTTGCACTCCGCAACAGTGTGATATTGAGAATAGTTTTTCATATGTTACTTGGTATGTCTTGCTTCCTGGTTTCTGAAGAAAGTCCGTATTGGGTGCTGATCGGCTAATGGCGTATCGATTATGTCATTTAAGGATTTAAGGGTGTATATTACTTGCTTCACCGTGGGTGTGAGGGATTACTTGGTTTCAGACATCATTCTGTGCGTGGCAGTCTATTTTGAGCATAGCGACTTGAGGTACTTCATGTGTAGTAGTGTTTGGATAAGATCGCGCATTGTAGTGAGGCTACATGGAGATTAGACCCTTCGGGGTAGATACTAGTATTCTATTTCTATGATGTGGGACGGGGTCCCAGCCTTGTGTTGTGATGGTACTAAGGAATTTGAGTTTCAGCTCTTTTGTTTGAGTCATTTGTCATGATTTGAGTATGATCAGACCGCCCATCATTGGTGCGCGGATTATGCAAGTTGTGGCTTAGGCCTGTAATGAGGTGTCATATTACCAGAGTGGTGCGTTGAATTCGAGGTGATCGTTGGAGTCATTAATAAATGCGAACAAATTTGATTACAACTTGTTGGAAGAATAATATCGAGGTTCGAGTTTATTCTGATTGTTGACGTGAGGTTCTGAATTTGAGTATGATTTCGGAAATCTGCTGTGGTATTTGTTAAAAAGGGAGTTGTTTCATGAGTGGTTGATCTGAGAAATGGTTACGGTTTGTTGTATGTTTCATTACCATTAATAGGATATGAACTATTGGAATGGGGCTTTAGCTATTGAGAGGTTTTTATCGGTATATGGTTGTTGTGGACAGCTGCGGTGAATAGAAATTATCGTTTCAGGTGCTAGATTATGTGGTATATCATGTGATTTCATTTGAGGTTGCGAGTATGGGTTATTACAGCTGGTTCGGGACTATTCAAAGTATAGGTGCGAGGTTTGATCGTATTGATTGTTTCACAAGTGAAAAAGTAGTTCTGTGAATTATGGGCTAGACTGGATTAGGTAATTTCAGCCATGTTGTGTTGTCGGACCTATAAGAGATAGGGTGATGTGGGATCACCCAGGGTATATGTCTGGTAAGGTTGTTCAGTTCTTGGTTGGCTTCTAGGACAACTCTAGGCACGCTCGAGGACGAGCGTTTGCTTAAGTTGGGGAGGATGTGACGACCCGGCCCGTTGTCACGTCAGTTACCACCCCGTTTTCCCCATATTATGTTGTTCTACGCTTCAATATCAGTATTTGAATGAATCGGATAGAATTGAATTGGTTTTAGTTGGAAATGAGGCACTTAGCCTCTTAGAAAGAAGCTTGTTTTGGAAAAGTCAATCGGAAGTTGACTATATAATTAGAAGGCTCATATGTGAATTCCGGTGATTTGGTTAGCTTTGGGGGATGATTTGTGACTTAGGAGTGAAATCGGATTTGAATTTGGAGTTCCGGTGTAGAATTAGGCTTGAATTGGCGAAGTTGGAATTTTGGCGAATTCCGGTTGATAGGTGAGATTTTGATCCGAGGGTCGGAATGGAATTCCGAGAGTTGCAGTAGCTTCGTTAGGTGATTTTGGATATGTCTGCAAATTTTCAGGTCATTCGGACATCGTTTGGTCGGGTTTTTGATCGAAAGTGCATTTCGAAAGTTCTTGAAGAACTTAGGCTTTGATTTGATGAAAATTGAGGATTTTGATGTTAACGATAGTGTTTTGATGAATCGAGCAAGTTTGGATGGGATATTAGATCATGTCTGTGCTTTTTGTTGAGGTCCCGGGGGCCTCGGTGTGATTTCGGGTGTTTAAACGGTGAAGTTGGATGTTTGTTGCATGTCTGTTGTATTTGGAAAAGAAGCCGCATAAGCGGTTCCGCAGATGCGGCTATGGTGTCGCAGAAGCGGTCCTCGAGGGGGCCTGGCATTTTCGCAGGAGTGGAAGTCCTTCCGCAAAAGCGGGTCCGTATAAGCGGACAATTCATCGCAGAAGCGGTTGAGGGGAAACCGCATAAGCGGGCTTTTAGTCGCAAATGCGGCACCTAGAGGAGTTAAGTGAAAACCGCATAAGAGGTCACATGGTCGTAGAAGCGGTCCCGCACAAGCGGTAGTGGGACCGCAGAAGCGAAAATTTGCTGAAGGGTTTTAATGAAACAGTGTTCGCGAATTTTAGAGGTTGAGGAAAACATTTTGACTTCGGGAAGAGGCGATTTTGGGCGATTTGGAGAGGATTCGAAGGGCATTCCATCAGGTATGAATTTATAGACTCGAATAATGTTATTATGGTGTAAAAACATAAATTAATCACTGAAAATCCAAGGATTTAAGGGGTAAAAATGGAGGTTAGGGCTTGAAACCTAAGAAAGTGTAAACTTGGAATTTGGGGGGCCAATGGACTCCGATTTTGATGAATTTGATATGTATAGACTCGTGGCAAGACGAGGAATCCAGTGATACAAATTTCGGAATTTTTCGAGAAGTGGGCCCGGGGCTCGGATTTTGCTAGTTTCGAGATTTTTGATATTTGTCGATTGTTTTCGATTGGATATTGTTCCTTTAGCATATTGTAATACATTCGCTCTGATTTTGGTTAGATTCGACGCGCGTGGAGGCCGAATTGAGGGGCAAAGGCATCGCGAGCTAGAGATTTCACCGGTTCGAGGTGAGTAATACTTGTAAATGATATCCTGAGGGTTTGAACCCCGGATTTGCACATCATAGTGCTGTATTGTGGTGATTTGCACGCCAGGTTTGAGCACCGTTGGGGATTGTGACTTGGTCCGTCCCGGTTGTTGATTTTACTGCGTGATTGACTGAAAACTACTTGATTCTATCATGGTTTGGGCTGATTGCCATGTTTTGGGCTTCGGTCGATTATTTGAATCCTTCAGGGATTGATATCACTATTTTTGCATTACGTTGCAAATTATTTGATCTCAGTCCAAGGTTATAAATAATATTTTGAAAACTCAGCCATCTTTCTAAGATTTGAAAACTTAAATGATATTTTACTGACGTTTTGAGCTGAGAACTGCTATTTTACTATTGCCCAAGGGGCTTATGTGCATTGCTGGACTGAGCATGGATCGGGCTGCGCACCGCAGCAGTGTTATGTGTGCTTTTCTGGACTGAGGATGGATTGGGCTGCACGCCGCAGCGGTGTGATATTGATGTTGCACTTGGGCTGTAGGAGCCCCTCCGGAGTCAGAACCCCCGCAGTGAGTGCGGGTACCTAAAAGGATCGTGTTGTACGTCGCAGCGGTCATATGCATTGCATTGCATTCACGCATTGATTCCTGTCTGTATTACGTGGCATGACATTTAGCCCTCTCATATCATTGGCATCCATGTTATTTCCTGCACTGTGTACCAGATATCCTGGTGTTATTTGTAAATAGAGTGTTGTGCCCGAGGGGCTGACTTGTGTGCGGACTTGCACTGGCTGATATCGCATTCATATGCCTATTGTTGGAAAAAGAATATTTTTAATAGAGATTTTAAACTGAGCTAGATGTTTCTAAAGGAGTTTCACGGTTTTTACTATTTTGGTAAAAAGGTTGTACTGTACTATATAGCATGATAGAGTGTTCTTACGTGATTTCTTACCGCTCAGTTATTATTTACTCTTATTACCACTAAGTTGGAAGTACTCACTTTACTCCCTGCACCACATGTGTAGATCCAGGCATCTCCGGAGTTTAGCTGAGCTTTTGCTGATTTCAGAGTTTATCCGGAGTTGTCGAGGTAGCTACCTAACGTCCGCAGGGCCCGATTCCTCCCCAATCCCTTTTATTATCTTTCTACAGTTTTGAGACATTGTATTATTTGGAGTCTTGTCACACTGTATTGTTAGAGGCTCTAGACTCATGACCCCCAGGTCTTTGGGAGTATATTCCGTGTTATCGTGATATTCAGTTTTGTTTCTATATATATTTCATTTAAAACTTTTAGCATTATTGTTAATTAATGATATGCAAATAACTGGTTTTGAGCTTCATGCTCGGGTTGAGAGTGTAAATGGTCGGGCTTGCCTAGCAATTGTGTTGCGCGCCATCACGATCGGGATTGGGGTCGTGACAACAAGGTGGACAGAAATGAAAATACAACACAATATTCTGAAGGATGCGGGCTGCGAGCCTTCTCGATAAATGCAGCTCACCTAAATCTCTGTACCAACCATGCCGCTACGCCACTAAGCCACTAGCCACACCTAAACCTGTGCAACAAAATGCACATCAAGTGTAGTATGTGTACGAAAACAATGTGTACTCAGTAAGTATCCTGCCTAATCTCGAAGAAATAGAGATGAGAGGCCGACTTCGACACTTACTAGTGGTCCAATGATGATACATCAGTAATATAACAAGTTAAGGTTTTACATGAACATGAATGTAATTCAATAGAGTGAAGGAAGTAAACAATTCCTTCTTTATTATGAAAATTTCCAATTTCCTTTTTCATCAATTATACATATATTCTCAAGCCGGTAAGAAGCAATATCAACTTCAATGAAGTTCAAGGCAAGCAATACAAGCATGCGCAATTCATGCCGAGGACGTACGGCCCGATCCAACAATATTTAAATTGTGCACTGCCAGAGGGTCGAATGGCCCGAACCATAGATGCATCTATTACCCTGCTCACGAATCATACATGCGACGCAGCCAAATATAAATAAACAATCACCCTACTCGCGAATCATACATGCGACGCAAATACACACAGAAAACACACATTTTTAACAGTCAATCGAGACTATTATTCAAGGAGGTTTAAATTTCTCTTTTACAAGTCAAGAAAATGAAGTTTAACTCTTTTAGAAAGTCATTTCCCACTTCGATATGATTTAAGCAATTTCAACTAACAATAAGGTTACAATTAATACAAGTGAAGTATGCTTTTGGGTCCTAGACTACCCGGACATAAACATAATAGTAGCTACGCATGGACTCTCGTCACCTCGTGCGTATGTAGCCCCCGCAAATAGCAACACATATCCAATTAATTCACCTATGGGGATAATTCCCTCTTACAACGTTAGAAAGGAGACTTACCTCGCTCCAAAATTCCAAAACCGACTTCCAAGCCATTCTGACGACTCAAATCGATGCACAACGTTCTAAAACTAGCCAATAAATGAGAAAATCCATAAATATATACTCTAATACTCACAATAATTCAATTTAGGTAAACTCCTAAATCCGTTCGAATTTGACAAAATTGCCCTCGGGCCCACGTGCCCGGGTTCCAAAAAACCACAAAATCAGAAAACTCATTCCGATATGAGTTCAACCATACCAATTTGACAAAATTTCGATAAGAACTTGACCTCCAAATCTTGAAATTTCATTCTCGAAAAGTTTTGCAAAAATCTTGATTTCTTCCATTTAAATTAGAAATAAATGATGAATCTAAGCATAGAATCTTGAATTATAATTACTTTCGGATATAGAACACTTACCCAATCCATATGGTAAAAATCGCCTAAAAATTGCTTCAATCCGAGCTCCATAGCTCCAAATATGTTAAAAATGGCTGAAACCTCAAAATATAGCTTCTGCACAGGTATTTACTCTTCGGAATTGCAGAAAATGTTTCCCAATCGCGAAGCACAACATT
Organism: Nicotiana glauca; assembly: GCA_026770625.1. Classification (NCBI taxonomy): domain Eukaryota; kingdom Viridiplantae; phylum Streptophyta; class Magnoliopsida; order Solanales; family Solanaceae; genus Nicotiana; species Nicotiana glauca. Next base: position 12,753 of record MU759011.1, on the reverse strand, counting down.
TCTCAGCCCAAAATTTGCCCTTCGCGATTGTGGGAAATGCTTTGCAATCGCGAAGAACAAATGCCAGCTCTTCCAGACAGTCTCTAGTATAATGGCCATAACGTTTTGTACAGAACTCCAAATTGCAAATTGTTTAACATTTTAAAAACTAAACTCCAAGAGCTACAAATTTTATGCTTTCCTCATCTCCCATCTCCTTATAGATTACAAGATATAAGCTTTCAAAGTCAGCCCTGTGCAACACAAATTTCTTCTTCGCAATTTCCAAACTCTTCCCGGATTGGCTATAGTGTACCACTCATAAACTTTTGTAGACAGCTCCAAATTCGAAATTTTTTAATGTTCTGAAAAGTAGACACAAAGGTCTACAACTTTCATTTTTGGATCATCTCCACATTCCTTATAGATTGCGAGATACAAGCTTTCAAAGTCGGGTCAGTGCAGCAGAAACTTTCCTCTAAGCGATCGCAAAAGGACTTCCACGATCGCGAATCACTGGCCATTTTCTCCCACTTTACTCATTGCTATCGCGACCAATTCCCCACGATCGCGTAGCATACTTCTGTAGCAAAAAAAGATAGCAGCTAAAAATGGTGTCTGAAATTACCTCGAAACTCACCCGAGCCCCTCGGGACCCTGTCCGAACATACAGACAAGTCTCAAAACATGTCACAGACTTAGTCGAGGCCTCAAATCATATCAAACAATGCTAGTAACACAAATCACACCCCAATTCGAGTCTAATGAAACTAAGAAATTCCAGTTTCTACATTCGATGCTGAAACCTATCAAACCACGTTTGATTGAAATCTAACTTTGCACACAAATCACATTCGACATTATGGACCTACTCCAAATTCTGAAATTGAATTCCGACCCCGATATCAAAAAGTCCACTTCCGGTCAAGCACCTCGAAAGCCTTCAAATTTCTATCTTTAGCCAAAGACTCCAAAATGACCCACGAACCTCTGAATTCACATTCGATCGCACTCCCAACACTAAAATCACCATACAGAGCTATTCCAAGTCTTGGAATCCCAAACAGACATTGATAACACTAAAATGCACTTCAACCCAAACTTATGAAGTTCCTTATCACAGCCAATTCCCAAACGCGACTGTGATGGCGCCTCTCGTAAAGACAAGGCCAGATAGAACAACGCAAATAATTTTTTTAACAATTAATTAACATTAATAAATCCAAAATGTGTGTAAAATAGTTATAAATGCAGAAACATCGATGACAGCCAAGGAAACTATCCCGATACATCCCAAACCGGGGTGTTACAAGTCATGAGCTACTACAGAGTTTGCTATAAGTCTACAAAGTGTAATATTAGATACATTAGTCTGAAGAAATACAAAACACATAAGATAGTGGAGACAAGGGGCTGCGGACATCAACAACTATCTCGTAACTCTAACTCACTGCATGGTCTGGAAGGAATCAGTGCTCAAGTGCGGACTCTGTTATGCTTGAATCTGCACACATAATGCAGGGAACAATGTGAGTATCGTGACCCAGTGAGCAATAATAATAAATAATAACCAAAGGTGTGAAAATACATAAATGCACAAGGCAATTCTATATCAGGCAGTAAATCACTTAAAGTAGTAAAACCGTAAAGGGTCAAATGAAATCTCCTTTTAAGAACAAGTAAATCATGTAAAACAGCAAGTAAATAGTGAGTAGTCAATCTGCCCCTCGGGCCTAGTATCAATCGCTCAGTACAGTATTAGCCCCTCGGGCTCACTCTCAGTCACTCCGTGTTACACCTCATTTTTCCTACACCCCCAGAAGGGTATAAAGGAGTTTTTCCAATTAAAGAGCAATTGAAACGGAATTTATTATTAGAAGGTTCAGAGTCGCCACTTAGGAGATTTATGGTGTCCCAAGTCACCGGTTGAATCCCGAATCGAGGAAATTATTGGCTCTGTTTAACAGTCTGCGAACCAGAAATCCGACTAAGGAATTCTATTAACCTGGGAGAAGGTGTTAAACATTCTCGGGTTCTGTGGTTCTAGCACGGTCGCTCAACTATTATATTTGGCTTAATTATCTGATTTTTAACAAATATGAACCTATGTGCAAAATTTTAACTTTAACCGCTTTTAGTCATTTTTTAGGAATAGTGCAACGCTAATAAAATGCATCTCGAACCACGTCACATAAATGCACCCGTGATTTTTGACGTAGTTCAACATCGTTGAGATTTGGATTTGGGTCACATAAATGTGCACTCAAGTTTAAGAAGATAAAATTATTAAATAGCACGCCTAAAGCAACTAACGTATTGTTAAATTTGCGCAGTGCCATGGAAGTTCGCTAAATGGTGCGCCCCGAGTTATAGATATTTTGTAGAAATAATTAATGAGGGCCACACAATTTATTATTTTTGTTTGGCGTAGCACACCGCAAACAAATTTTAAAATGGAAATTCAAACTATGACTTAGAGGGCCACAATTTGTTCAATTGATTACTATGGCACACCTCCGTTCCATTCTAATTAAGGTATTTCTAAACTAATCCACGAGGCTCGTTCGCTAGGCATTATCTAATCCTGGCCTTCCTCAATTTATCAAAAAGACTTATTCGAAAGACTAGAAGCTCGCTATTTGCTTAACTAAACCCGAACCTATTAACTAAAGAACAACTAATAAAAAGGCCCTTTTGACTTAATGCAAATCCTGGCCATTTTCAAGGCCTGGGCCAAATGAAATAAGTTCGAGGGCCTCGAACGAGCCACAATAGCAGAATAGCACAATAACACAAAGCCCAATTAACTTGGAGTGCAAATCAAGTTCATGAATTTCCATTTATCTCCCAGATTTCAGAATTTCTTAACAAAGAAACAAAAGATGAATAAATTGATTACGCACTCAAACGCATATTGATTTATCCACAGCGGAACTAACTTTCATAATACATAACAAAACTAAAATGGAATAAGACAAATACGACCTAGATCTAACACTATTGTGCCATCTAACAGCCATATCAAAAGGAAAATTACTACACGACTAACATGATCAAATTAACTACAACCTACTTTGGCAATTACATGGATTCAAACTTCAAAACTATAGAGTAAAGTAGAAACATCAGTAGAACAAGTGAAACCCACAAATAGCAATACATTCATTTCCTCCTCAAATCATTGCTTCAAATTACATGCTCAAGTGAACTCCATAAGAACTGGAATATACCTGGAAGAAGAAGGGAATACAGAAAAGGTAAGAGACAGTGGATTCAGCAAAATAGTACACAACAGTCAACAACAATGCCACAGTCCAAGGATCAATGGAGAAAACCCAGCTTGAAGCAATTTTGGACCAACAAAATGTTAAATCAAACCCGGCACTGAAAATTCAACAAAACGGGACCCAAAAACTTGAATATCTCATAGGTTCAACTCATTTTTCTCCTTTTAGCTGTTCTGGAACGATTTTAGAGTACTATCTCAGGAATTTTTGGATTTTTATCAATGAAACAGTATATCTCTAATCCTAACCGCCCCAGTTTCCCTATATTTTTTAGCTCTCTAATCGCTCTCTTCAGCTGCAAGTAACTATGCCTTTATAGGTAAGTTACTAGGGAAGTCCTCAAGGTTTAATTATTTCATCCTAGTCCCTTTTACATTTTCCTTTTTGCTACTTAGTCCTCCATTTACTGACTTGTTAGCCAAGCTAGCATCTGAAATTCCTATAAGACCCCTATTGGAAGTTTCCAAAACAGTTACCAAAGATTCTTCACTTAAACTACCCAAATTACCCTTTTACTGCCCTGTTTTTTTACCCTTTACCACCCAGGTCAACATGGTCAAGCTAAATGGGTCGTGGGTCAAATTGATCCAATTGCTCAAACCCAATCCAACTTGCAAAAAAAACCAAATCCAATCCCTTTGGGCTTCTGATTTCAATGGAGCTTCAATTCAAAATTGAAAGCTCAGAATCTTTTACATTTTTGCTTGCAGAGTCTTAAAAACTAGTGCAATTTTGGGCCCAAGGTAAAAAATAGAAACTCAAAACAAATTAAAACTCAAACACATAAAAAAAATACTAATTAAACCAATTCTGATACTAATCATGCAAACACGGACAATTTGAAAGAAATAAAAGGACAGGAAACAAAGAATCATACAGTGAAAGAAAGAATAGAGGAAGACGAAAGCGAGAATAAAGATTAAATACCAAAGATAAAGTAAGTAAAAATACCTAAAATCTCAAACCAGTGAAAAACTAAGAAGAAATCTACAAATCTTCAAATCTTTTGTCAATTTTGACATTAATCGTGTGTTCTTATCAAGAACACACTAATAAAGTCAAATTAGACCTTGAATTCTCATGAGACCTCGAGCCAGGGGGTTTTGGGATTTTTAGGGTTCAATCTTTGGTTCAAGATTCGACGAGGTCTAGAGTGATTTGAAGGCTACTGATGGTAGATTTGGAAAGAGGAGGGTGAAGAGAGCTTGGGGTGTGATTTTGGCGAAGTTTGGAAGCGGCGTCGCCGGACACGGCGGAGCCGCGGCCACTGATTTGAAGATTCGACAAATTTGGGCGGGATTCGAAGGAAAAAAAACCTAGATCCGGAATGGGGAGGTGAAAAGGGACACAAGGTGTAAATATGGGGTGGTATGGAGAATCGCCGCCGGTAGAGGCAATTTCCGACCGGTGGCAAGCGGCGGAGGACGGCGGAGGCG
>MU759009.1:7703-22814 GCA_026770625.1 Nicotiana glauca | reverse complement strand
TCATATGCATTGGGAGCATCAGAGTCGTGGAATTTTGGCTATTAAGGTTCATGGAGTGTCATTGTGGTTAGATGGCGAATTATGCGATGCATGATGCTAATTTAACAAAGGTACGCAGTCGTGTTCTAGTACCTCGTGTGGTAGTTGATACAGTGTTTATATATAGGGAACAGGTCTGGCAGAGAATTTCAGGTGTTGGAATTGGGTTCTGAGCTTATTGTATGGATAAAAGAGGATATCTGCAGATTTGATCAAACTAATGTGTCTATATGAGTTATTGTAGCACGGGCAGGTGCACGAGGTGTTAAATAGTGATTTCAGATAACTTAAGAGCAGTTCTTGGAACGTTCGAGGACGAACGTCTATTTAAGTGGGGGAGAATGTAACGACCCGACCGATCGTTTTGAGATCTAGCGCGTCGTTCAGCAGCTGGAAGTCATGAACAGCTTCATTTCAGGTATATTGACTTGTACGTATGGTCAGAGTTGAATTTCGGGAAATTCGGAGTCAAATTGGAAAGAAACTTTTCATTGCGGCAACCTTAAGTTGAAGAAAATGGCTAAGATTGGAATTTTGAGTAAACGACCTCGGAATTGGGATCTGAAAGTTCCAGCATGTTCGTATGATGATTTCAGACTTGGGCATATGTCCGGATTTGGTTTTGTATAACCCATGAGCATTTCGGCGTATATTGTGGAAGTCAGTATTTTAGAAGAATTTCATAAATTTGGGTTGGAAGGTATTTCAGTGTTATAGATGTCCGTTTGGGATTCCGGGTCTGGGAATAGCTCTGTATGGTGATTCTGGAGTTGGGAGCGCGATCGGAAGTGAATTCGGATGTCCGGAGGTCATTTTGAAGTCATTTGGCTAAATATAGAAATTTGAAAGTTTTTGAGAAAATTCGACCGGAAGTGAAAATTTTGATATCGGGGTCGGAATGCGATTCCGAAAGTTGGGGCAAGTCCATAATGTCGAATGTGACTTGTGTGCAAAATTTGAAGTCATTCCGGAATGATTTTGGTAAGGTTTGAGACACTTAGTCTCTTTTAAGGAAGCTTAAGTTGGAAAAGTCAACCGGATATATGCTAGAGCGCTCGAAATGCGAATTTTATGATTCTGATAGCTTCGTTAGGTGATTTGGGACTTAGGTGTGTGTCCGAAATATTTTTGTGATGACCGGTGTAGAATTAAGCTTGAATTGGCAAAGTTAGTATTTTGGGGATTTCGGTTGATAGGTGAGATTTTGATCCGAGGGTCAGAATTCAATTCCGAGAGTTTCTGTAGTTTCGTTATGTCATTTTAGACTTGTCTGCAAAATTTGAGATCTTTCGGACTAGTTTTGACGTGTTTCGGCATCAGATGTGAAAGTTAGAAGTTTCAAAGTTCATAGGCTTGAATCCGAGGTGAATTTAGTATTTTTGCGTTGTTTTTGGTGATTCGAAAGAACAACTAAGTTTGTGTCATATTATGGGACTTGTTAGTATACTTTGTTGGGATCCCATGAGGCTCGGATAAGTATTGGAAGAGTTTTTGGAAGATTTTTACCGTTTTGAGAATAAGCATGTAATGATCTCAAGGTTCATTTTTAGTTCTAGAGATCCAAATTTGATTTCGAGACTATGGAATTTTGATAATGAATTATAGGACTGATATGGAAATTTTGGTCTAATTTCATCAAGTCGCGATTGGGTTTTGACGCGAAACATTAGTTAATTGTTTAACGAGCGAAATGGGTATTGAACTGGGCAAACGAGCTCCGAATTGAGTTTCGATTGAAGGACTATGTTCGTATTATTATTTGTGACTCCTACGAACAAGAATCATCAAATTTCGAGTTTGTATGATGGAGTTAGAGCCATTTTAGTGAAAAATAAAAGTGCTGCAATTTTCTGTGGAGGCTGCTGTATTTTTTTTAGCATCGTGAACAGTAACCCCGCGCGTAAACAGTAACCCCGCGCGGATGAACAGTGACCACGCGCGTGAACAGTACCGCGCGGGTGATCAGTAATTACGAAAAATCTGGGCAGTGAGTTCTTATCCGCGAATTTTGGATCATTTTCCTCCATTTTTGAGCATCTTGAGAGCTTTTTGGGAGCAAATGAAGAGGGTTTCAAAGAGGATTGATTTGAGGTAAGATGTTTGAACTTAAAACTCAATTATATTGTGAAATTGGTCTAGAAATTCATGGAAATTAAGCCTAAAATTGATGAACTAGGGCTTGTGTTTTTGATATTTCAAATTGGTATTTGATAGGTCATTTGAGCTCGAATTTGGGAGTTCTTGGTATGTATGGACTCGTGGCGAGACGAGGAATCCGGTAATATGAGTTTTGTAATTTTTTGAGAAGCAGGACCGAGGCTCGGGTTTTGCTTTCGAGATTTTTGCTATTTCTTGATTGTTTTCGATTGGGTATTGTTCCCTTATCATATTGTAATGTATTCGCTCTAATTTTGGATAGATTCGACGCGCGTTGAGGCCAATTTGAAGAGCAAAGGCGTCGCGGGATAGAGATTTCATCGGTTCGAGGTGAGTAATGCTTGTAAATGATATCCTGAGGGTTTGAAACCCCGGATCTCACATCGTGTCGCTATATGGAGGCGTGACACGCATTCTATGTCGAGTGCGGGGTCGGTTACTATTGGGGATCGTGACTTGGTCCATCCCGAGTGAGATTTGTACTATATTGGTGATTGATACACATATTGTATTGATGTTGTTTGGGCTTGTTGCCATGTTTGGGGCCTTGTGCTGATTTGTGGAACCCTTCGGGGATTGGTATTACTGTTTTAGCATATCATTTGGTCTCAGTCCAAGGTTTTAAAAACTGTTTTGCAACTCATCCATATTTCTATGTTTTGAAAACTCAAATGATATTTTAAATGTTATTTCGGGCTGAGAACTACTGTTTTATAAATGCCGAAGGGGCTTATGATGTTTTTCTGGACTGATTATGGGTGGCTCGGGCTGCGCGCCGCAGCAGTGATTTGAAACAGTGGTAACAATGGCACTGTGTGATATAAATTGGTCAGGTAACAATGACTGACCATGACTTGATTGATGCCACGAGATGGCTTGTTATTGCGCTTGGGCTGTAGAAGCCCCTCCAGAGTCTGTACACACCCCCAGTGAGCGCCGTCGATGTTAAATGATTATGGGTGGCTCGGGCTGCGCGCCGCAGTGGGTACTGGAATGTACCATGATATGCATTGCATTGCATTCATGCATTTGTCCATATATTGTTGTTTTGTGATATTTTTGGAGATATTTATCTGTGGTTCTAGTACTGCATGCTATGTTTGGTCAGGTAACAATGGCTGACCAGGATTAAGAATATTGCCCGAGGGGCGGGTTTCTGTGCATAGTGATACTGATTGCTGAAATTATTTTGCAACTGTTAAAAAGATCATTTTCAAAAGAGGTTTAAAAGTGAGCCAAGATATTTCAAAAGAAGGGTCATTCCGTGCCATGTTGTGATTATATTTGCACGAAGGGTCATTCCGTGCCATGTTTGACTATATTTGCACGAAGGGTCATTCCATGCTATGTTTTGATTATATTTGCACGAAGGGTCATTCCGTGCCATGCTTTGATTAATTATGCACGAAGGGACATTCCGTGCTCTGTTTTGATTATAATTGCACGAAGGATCATTCTGTGCCATGATATGAGAGTTATGTGAGGGAAAGCACGAAGGGTGATTCCGTGCACTTGTCCTTGATTTTTTTTATTCTGATTCTAATTGAGTTATGTTGTCCTTTACGTTCACTTTTTGTTTGAGGTTGTACTTTATTTAGAAAGGAATTTCTTCTATGTTCTGATTTATTGATTTCTCTTATTAAAGGTAATAATTCATTCGACATTGTACTTTAATTTAAAAGGGTATTTTCTTTATCAAATGATTTCAAAAAAAAAATAACTTCATCTTTTCTTGTTGATTTCCTAGTTGGGTTGGGAGTTGCACTCTACTTTATGTTAAGTGAATGAGGCTCCCTGAACATTTTTAATTATATTGGGTCATGGAACCTATGAACTGAGTAATATGAGGATATTGTTGTGCAACATGAGACATAAATAAGCGGGCACGAGGTGTCGTGAGAATATGAAAGTGGGATGAGACCTATATTATTTATGATTATGAAATGAGGCGTCACAAGGTGACCTTTACTTGAAAGAATTATATTCGAAAGATGCTTACTTGGAAGATACTTATTTTAATGAAATATATTCGAAATATACATATTTAAGAGCATATTATCTTAAAGATTATTACTTGAAGGATTTATAAGCGAAATATTTATATTTGAACGACTCGATTTAATGATTGCACTTGTATTTACTATTTGTTGAGAAGCATTTATGGTGTTCTTGTTGCCTGCTATTTATATCACGGGTTGATCATTGTTTCCATCATTGTTATTGGCTTCCTATTATTTGTAGGCTATCTTGTACCGGTTATTTGGTAGTCTGGTCCTAGGCTCATCACTACTTCGCCGAGGTTAGGCTAGGCACTTACCAACACATGGGGTCGGTTGTGCTGATACTACACTTCTGTACATTTTTTTGTGTACAGATCCAGGTATTTGATCGATAGTAGCTATTCGTTGCTGTGGAGACTCAAGGTAAACCTGCTGCAGCATTCGCAGGCTTCAGAGTCACCTTCTTATTTTATATTCTCACTACTGTACTTATTTTCTTATGGTTGTGTTTAGAAATGGTCGCGAAAAAAAACTCTATAGAGCTTATGACTTGTACTATCGGGTTTTGGGAAGATGTTCATTGTATAAGAATTTTATTTGAGAAGAATTTGAGATGTTGTTATTCATGGTTATTCCGCAATTTATTAGGCTTACCTAGTTTAGAGACTAGGTGCCATCACGACTCCTTCGGAGGGATTTTTGGGTTGTGACAGGGAGGACCCTGAATGGCTGGTGGGCGGTAGGAACTCTCCGGCATCGCACTGAAATAAGGCCTCACTGGGCACCTCGGGGAGGGGGTGGTGGTGCTGAATGTGGTGGCCTGCTGGGCTGACCCCTCCCGAACTGACCTCTGCCCCTACCTGGGGCACCTCTGAACTCTCTGGAGAATCTGGCCCTCTTGTCCTGCTGCATCTACTCTCTTCCCCTCAGACGGTAACCCTCAATCCTGCGAGCAATCTCCAGTACTAGCTGATACCCTGTTCCCATCTCTACCTCTCGGGTCATACCTGACCGGATAGTGGGGTGTAATACCGCAACAAATCTCCGTACTCTCTGCCTCTATGGGAAGAATCATAAGTGCATGGCGAGATAACTCAAAGAACCTCGCCTCATAATCGGTCACTAACATCTGACCCTACTCTAGATGCTCAAACTGATGACACAGCTTTTCCCTCTCAGAGGGTGGAATGTACCGATCAAGGAATAACTGAGTGAACTGACCCCAAGTGAGGGGAGGAGCGCCTGCTAGCCCGCTAAGTGCATAAGACTGCCACCATCTACGGGCCCTGCCCTCCAGCTGAAAAGTAGTAAAGTCGACTCCATGCGACTCCAATATCCTCATGTTGTGTAGTCTATCCCTACACCTGTCAATGAAATCCTGGGCATCCTCGTGACGCTCACCCCCGAAGACTGGAGGGTGCAACCTGGTCCATCTGTCTAATAACTTCTTCGGATCGCCGTCCACAGTTGGCCTGGGCTGGGGTGCCGCTGCAGCAACTAGCTAAAACCTCTCCGCGGGTAGTGCACCCAGAGTATGATAAACTGCGTCTGCATGACCTAGAGCCTGTGCGGTAGGGGTCTGTGCTCCCCCTCATGCCTGTGAGGCAGCTGGATCTACCGGAAATAACCAGCATGAGTCATAGTATCCATGAACCGAAGCATGCGGCCCATGACCTCCTGAAATCCCGGTGCTATCACCGGAGTAGGTACAGCTGCGGGCACCTCGCCCTGCTCCTCAATAATGGGATCCCTCGTAGGGTCCGCTAGTGGTGCATCTGGAATAGCTCTGGGACGCCCGCGTCCCCTACCACAGGCTGGTTCTCTCCCCCGGCCTCTAGCAACGGGGGGAGCAGCTCCTCCCAGGTCCGAAACATCAGCGGTACGAGTCCTCACCATCTCTGAGAGAATAGAAGAGGGAAATTTAGTACACTGACAACTGCACGATGGAAATGAACAAGAGTAGTCTTTCCTAATACCCTATAGCCTCTCGAAGATAAATATAGACATCTCCGTACCGATCTACAAGACTTTATTAGGTTTGACCACAACTTGTGAGACCTACGTGAACCTAGTGCTGTGATACCATGTTGTTTTTTCCACAATAGGTCATGATGGCACCCGACACCATTGTCAGGCCAACCGATGCGGAAATGTGATTAAATTCTCATTTTACTTTAGCCAAATACAATTATAATAGATTTTTGAATTAAGAGTAAGACCAGTAAAGATCATAATGTATAAAAATAGCAATACAACCCCAAAATAAATGTCTACTACTATGTGTGCCAGAACCTGGTATCACAAGCTACGGGCAACTAGTAGAATATACACAAAACAATAATATACTATCCTACTGTCTGAATCTGGGTAGACAGAAACAAAAGTATAAGTAAGGACTTTTTCGGCTGCGGATCGGCATGAATGAGAAGCAGCTCACCGTAGAAGTCCTAAGCGTGCTCACTGATGCGCACCAGAATGATGTCCAGATCCACCTGCCTCAAATCCTGTACATTTAAGTACAGAAGCGTAGCATGAGTACATAAACAACATGTACCCAGTAAGTATCCCGTCTAATATCGAAGAAGTAGAGATGAGAGGTCCACTTGATACTTACTAAGGTCAAGCAATAATGAGAATAATTTATGATAAGCAGGTATAACTCAAGTTATAGAAATTTCCAAGTATGAAATATAATCCTTCCTTTAAGCTTCCATATAGAGTGTTCATTCATATATAAACATTTAGGCAATCCTGAAGTATAACCCACAGATAGGCAGCTAGATAACTCATGCGCAAATAGCCACCGAGGAACGTACGGGCCGATCCAAAAGAAAAGTATATGTGCACTGCGAGGGTCGAATGGATCGAACCATAGATGCATCTATTACCCCGCTCACGAATCATACGTGCGACGCGATAAATTTAAATAAACAACCACCCTACTCGTGAATCATACATGCGACGCAGGTACACATAAAATACATGCTCAAATAGTAGATTAAGAATTTATCGGGGAGTAGTTATTCAATATAAAAGCCAATCATCTTCTAACAACTTAAGAAAAATGAAGTTTAAATCCTTTTAAAGATTTATTCACTATTTCACTTTAGTTTAAGAAATTCAAATGTCCGAAGGATTACAGATATTCCAAGTATAGTATGTTTTTGGGTCCTAGACTACCCGGACAATAGCATAATAGTAGCTACGCATGAACTCTCGTCACCTAGTGCGTACGTAGCCCCCACACATAGGAGAAAATAACCAATTAACTCACCTAAGGGGACAATTCCCTCTTACAATATTAGAAAGGAGACTCACCTCACTCCACAGAGCACTTCCAACATCAAGAACAAGCCCCAAACCCTCAATTCGAAGTCGAACGAGCAAAAACTAATTAAAATAAAGCAAGAACTAGTAAATAAAGGCTTACAAGGTTGAATTCTAACTATTTAAGTGACTTCCCAACCTTTCCCACAAGTTTCCTAAATTCCGACCTCGGGCCCATATTCCCGGATTCAGATATTGTTCGAAGGAAGTTGTTCCCTGTCACCTAAGGATCACAAATATATGATTTCTAGTTTATTACATAACAAATTCCATGCTTAAATCTTAATTTTTCTAAAACCCTAGGTCTAGCTCTAACCCTTGATTTTTTACCAAATTTTAGTGTTTAATCTACCTAATGTTCATGTAATTTAACTCATAATGGTGGAAGATTGCTTACCTTGCAATAATATGTGAAAACCCTCTCTTTGGAACCACCAAAATCGCCCAAGTGTGGAATGAGATATGGTAAAAATGGCTTTGGGTTCGAATTAAATGAACCCTTCTACCCAGGTATTTCCGCTTCTGCGGTAGGATTCCTGCCTCTATGGGGTCACGGGGTCGCTTTTGCGGAAATGAACAAGGAATCCTGGACCGCTTCTGCGGTCAGGTTCTCGCTTCTGCGAGTCCGCTTTTGTGGAAGCCCAACCGCTGCTACGGTACTGGGCCTGGGATGGTGGACAGCTTTTGCGGTCTAGGGTCTGCTTAAGCGGGACCGCTTCTACAGTCGCTGGGCTGCTTTTGCCATTTCCCCTGGGCCTGGCCCCTTCCGCTTTTGCGATGAACAGGTCGCATCTGCTGTACCGCTTCTGCGGTCCAAGAACCGCAGATGCGGTTATGACAGAAGCAGCAACTTCAGTCCTTTCTTCAGCTTTTAACTTCACTCGAGCCTTGTTCGTTTGATGCTCGGGGCTCCCGTGCCCCGCCCGAACATACCGACAAGTCTGAAATCACGAGGTAGACCTACTCAAACCCTCGGATCACTCAAAATAATATTAAATCTAGGAAACACGTTCTAAAACCAAATGAATCAATCTATTGAACTCCAAGTTCTTGACTTTCCTCTAACGGGTCAAAATGCCCTTAAACTACTCGGATTGACACCAAATTTTGCGGGTAAGTCTTAACAGATATTTCAGACTTGTACCAAGTTTCGGAATCGAAATCCGAGCCCGATACCTAGGAAAACAATGATTTCTTAGTTTATTTAAATCTTTGAAACTTTAATTTAACAATTTCACATAAAAATTCATTACTCGGGCTAGGGACCTCAGAATTTAATTCCGAGCATACGCCCAGGTCCCATATTTTTCCACGGACCCTCCTAGATCTTCGTATCATGGTTCTGGGTCCGTTTCCCAAGAAAGTTGACCGAAGTCCAACTTGGCCTTTTTAGGGAAACATAAAGAACCAAATGGACATATTCTTACTCAAAACTCTTCCAACTTCCGAACCACTCGTCCCGCAGGTTATAAATTAGTTAAAGCAAGTGCAGAAAGTTTTATTTAAGGGAAAGGGGTTCTAAAATGCAAAATGACCAGTCGGGTCGTTACAGATCGGGTCGTACGACCTCGGCATGAGTTACGCATGCTTGTATTGCTTGCCTTGAGATTTATTGATATTGCTATCTGCTCTCCCCGACTTGAGATAATTGTTAATTAATGGATTATGAATTCGGAGACTTTAAATAAAAAGGAACTTTCACCTGTTTTGTGACTCATTTGAATCTACTGTTGTTCTTAAAAAATTCATGAGTCATCGCATTAATAATATTGCTATTGGACCATTAGTAAGTGTCGAAGTTGCCATCTTGTCTCTACTTCTTCGAGGTTAGGCGGGATACTTACTGAGTACACGTTGCTTTCGTACTCTTGCTACATTTGTTGTGCATTTTTTTGTACAGGTACAGGTATTTCTATTGGCCTGTTGGGCGTAGCAGCACGGGCGACCCGGAGACTAGGTGAGCTGTATTTTCTCGAGGCAACCCACAACTAGTATAGTCTCAGAATTGTATTTACATTCTGTCAGGCAAAATGTTGTACTTTATTCAAATTGTTAGAAATTGCTCATGCACTTGTGACACCGGGTTCTGGGATGGTTATGAAGTATTTTGTATTAATTGCTTATCATTTAATTTGAATTGAAGCGATTATCTTTTTATTGGTAAATTTGGAGGAAATCATATATTTCAAGAGTATTAAAACGAGAATTTAATTAAGTATTTTGGTTGGCTTGTCTGACAGTGGTGTCCGGCGCCATCACGATCCTTACTGAATTTTGGGTCGTGACATTATTAACCTTAAATAATGGGTTATATGATTACTTTCTTATCAAATGTTACTTAAATGCGTCAATTTCTTTGTTCTTCCATGTTCATATGTCAAGATTTATTAAATTCTTATATTTTTTTCAAATTTAAAGTGGTATTTCGATAATCTAAAATTAAATATAACTTATCATTAATTAGGTATCATATTGATTTTTATATTTAATTATTAATTTTGTTTAACCTTGTAAGTATATATTAACGAAAAATTATTGTCAGAAACGACTAAAAAATAACTATCACGTGTTATTAATAAAATTCTACCATAAAAATATTTTAATAGATCATATGTTTGTCGAGTTTTTCAATTTTCACTAAACATATATTTGCTTATAAAAAGTTTAACAAAGTAAGATTAAAATAATATTCACATAACAAAAAAATTCGAAAAACCAAATAAATTGTGACGACCCGATCCGTCGTCACGTGAGTTACCGCCCCGTTTTCCCCGTTATATGCTTGTTCATGTTTTAATATATGTACTTGGTGAATTTGAGTCAATTCGGATCAAGTTTGGCAGGAAATGGGATGACTAGTCTCCTTAATGAAGGAATAGTTTGGAAAAAGTCAACCAGACGTTGACCTATGACTTAGAGGGCTCGGAATTGAATTCCGATGGTTGCAGTAGCTTCTTTAGGTGATTTTGGATATGTCTGCAAATTTTCAGGTCATTCAGATGTCGTTTGGTTGGGTTTTTGATCGAATGTGAGATTTGGAAGTTTTAGTTGAATTTAGGCTTGAATCCGTCATGATTTGATGATTTTTGTGTTTAAGGACGTGTTTTTATGATTGGAACAAGTTCGTATAATGTTTTGTAGTGGGTTGGTGTTTTTGGTTGGAGTCCGGGGGGCCTCGGGATGGTTTCGGATGATGAATCGGGAGTTTGGATGCTTGGAAATGCAGCAGATGTTAAGGTTTCTGTTGTTTCCGCATTTGCGGTTGAAGAGCCGCTTAAGCGGTCTCGCAGATGCGGGTCAGTGATCGCAAAAGTGGCCCTTGGTGGCCTGGGGTTTTTACGCAAAAGCGGACCTTGTTCCGCAGGAGCAGTCTCCGCAGAAGCGGATTGTGACCGCAGAAGCGGTCTGGAGTATTATGGTTGGGACCACATAAGCGGTATATTGACCGCAAAAGCGGTTACCGCAGAAGCGGTGTAGGACCGCAGAAGCAGTCAAGCGGGATTTTAAGTTAAACCACAGAAGCGGTTATTTGGACGCGGAAGCGGTACCGCAGAAGCGGTTATGGGAACCGCAGAAGCGAAAAGTCTGAAGGGTTTAATAAGACCAGTGTATTCGAATTTTAGAAGTGTAAAACCATTTTTGGGTGCGAGCTAAGGAGATTTTTGGGCGATTTTGAAGAGGCTTCGTAGGAGGATCATCAGGTAAGGATATTTGGTCTTGGTTTATGTTATTATAGTGTAAAAACATGAAATTATCACTGAAAATTTGAGGAATCAAAGTGTAAAATGGAGGTTTT
This sequence comes from Nicotiana glauca, assembly GCA_026770625.1. Lineage (NCBI taxonomy): Eukaryota > Viridiplantae > Streptophyta > Magnoliopsida > Solanales > Solanaceae > Nicotiana > Nicotiana glauca. Next base: position 11,495 of record MU759009.1, on the reverse strand, counting down.
TGCTTGAAGCCTAAGAAATGCTAAATTGATGATTTGAAGGGGCTATTGAACTCCGATTTTGATAAATTTGATATGTATGGACTCGTGGTGAGACGAGGATTCCGGAAATGTGAATTTTGTAATTTTTCGAGAAGCGGGCCCGGGGCTCGGGTTTTGCTAGTTTCGAGATTTTTCTTATATTTCGATTGTTTTCGATTGGGTGTTGTTCCATTAGCCTATTATGATATATTTGTACTGATTTTGGCTAGTTTCGACGCGCGTGGAGGCCGGTTTGAGGAGCAAAGGCGTCGCGGGCTAGAGTTTTCGCCGGATCGAGGTGGGTAATACTTGTAAATGATGTCCTGAGGGTTTGTAAACCCCGGACTTGCACATCATAGTGCTGTATTGAGGTGACTTGCACGCCGGATAACGGGCGTGGGGTAGAGCACCATTGGGGATTGTGACTTGGTCCGTCCCGCTTAATAAAACACTACCTAATTGCTTGAAGTTGAATTGACACTCTGATAAAGATATTAATTATCATGAACTGGATTGATTGTCATGTTTTGGGCTTCGTGCCGAATGTTTGGATCCTTCAGGGATTAATATCGCTGTTTTGCGTTACTGTGCATATTTTATCTCAGTCTAAGGTTTTAAAATGGTATTTTTGCAACTCAGCATTTTCTTATAAGATTTGAAAACTTAAATAAGGTTTTGATGACATTTTTAGCTGAGAGCTGCTATGTGACTATTGCCCAAGAGGCTTATGTGCATTCATGACTATGCATGGATCGGGCTGCACGCCGCAGCGGGAGTGATATTGATATTGCGCTTGGGCTGTAGGAGCCCCTCCGGAGTCTGAACCCCCACAGTGAGCGCCGGGCGCCCAAATGGATCGGGCTGTACGCCACAGCGTCATGTGCATTGCATTGCATTCATGCATTGGTTCTACTTGTACTACGTGGCATGACATTTAGCACTCATACATTACTGGCATACATATGTTATTTGCCTTGTTGACCAGATACACTGGTGGAAATTGTTAAGGAGTGCTGAGCCCAAGGGGCTGACTTGAGTGCAGACTTGCACTGTTTGATGTTGTACCCAGGTATTGAACTGTTAATAATGAAAGAAAGAGATGTTAAAAAGAGATTTCAAAATCTACTCATATATGTTAAAAAGGAATACCATGAAAGTGTACTGCAGTTTAAAAGATGATTCTGTATTTTATAGCATGAGATAGTGCTTTGTGTGGTTTTCTTTTCCTCAGCATTATTTACTTTTATTACCGCTGAGTTGGAAGTACTCACTCGACTCCCTGCACCATGTGTGCAGATTCAGGTACTTGGAAGCTTAGCTGAGCTAATTGCTGCTTCGGAGTGTTATTGGAGTGGTCGAGGTAGCTGCCTGGCGTCCGCAGGACCCGACTCTTCCCTCCTTTTCCCTGTTATTTGATTATTCCGCGTATATTCAGATTATGTAGATTTTTCAGCATTGTTATGCTACTCTGGTAGAGGCTCTAGACTCGTGACCCCCAGGTCTTGGGGAAGTTATGCTGTTTCTGTGAGATATTCGGGTTGTTTTATAACTATTAGCTTTATTTTGATTTTACTTCACTGCTAAAGATTTTAAATAAGTGATTTTGAGCTCTAAGCTCGGGTTGAGAGCGTATTTGGTCGGGCTTGCCTAGCCGTTGGGTTGGGCGCCATCACGACCGGGTTTGGGGTCGTGACAAGTTGGTATCAGAGCCTAGGTTACAAGCCCTCATGAGTCATGAGCCGGTTAGTAGAGTCTCGCGGATCGGTACGGAGACGTCTGTATTTATCCTCGAGAGGCTGTAGAACCTTTAGGAAACACTTCATATTCTTGAACTCTTGTTATGCGGCTTTGTTGTTTCGAGAACTAAATTTCTGTATCCCATTCTCTCGTAGATGGCGAGAACTCGTGCTACCGGATATGGCGGACGACCACTATTGCCACCTGCTAGAGGCCGTGGACGCGGCCGTGGTCGTGGTCATGGTAGAGCAGCAGGGGCAGTACCAATTGACCCGCCAGTTGGCCCTATTTAGGGTCAGCCTCCAGCTATTGATGCTCCAGCAGCACCCGCTCAGGCACCGGCAGTGCCTACCGTGATTCCTGGTCTTCAGGAGGCCTTAGCTCAGATCTTATCTGTCTGCACTGGTCTGGCTCAGGCAGTTTCAGCTTCTACTGCCGCAGCTACTTCTCAGACCGGGGGTGGTCATCAGACCCCCGCAGCTCGCACACCAGAGCAGGTTGTGCAGGGACTACAGACACCAGAAGCAGCCCCAGCACAACCAGTTGCACCGGTTGCCCCATTTGCGCTAGTCGCACCAGCTCCAGGGTATAATGTCCCGGTGATGTCAGACGACGAGCAGCGTCGACTTGAGAGGTTTGGTAGACTCCAGCCTCGGAAATTCAGCGGTACTGAGGGCGAGGATGCCCAGGAATTTCTGGACAAGTGTCAACGGATGCTTCGCACTGCAGGGATCTTAGAGTCTAGTGGGGTATCTTTTACCACCTTCCAGTTCTCAGGACCGACATTTACATGGTGGGAGGAGTTTGAGAGGCGTAGGCCCGCAGGAGCAGTACCCCTTACTTGGCAGCAGTTCTTCACTCTCTTTTTGGAGAAATATGTGCCACAATCTCGCAGAGAGGAGCTGCGCCGTCAGTTTGAGTTGTTGATCTAGGGAGATATGACAGTGACCCAGTACGAGTTGAAGTATACGCAGTTGGCTAGACATGCTACATGGATGATCCCGACAGATCGAGAGAGGATTAGGAGATTTGTGGATGGCCTCAACCATCTGATTCGTATTTTGATGGCTAGAGAGAGGATGGCAGCAACTTCTTTTGAGGAGGTAGTTGATGTGGCTCATCAGATTGAGACAGATCATCGCCGGGAGCGTGATGAGAGAGAGGCTAAGAGGCCTCGAGGTTCGGGTAGCTATAGCGGTGCTCCATCTAGGGGCCAATTTCAGCAGAGCAGAGGTCGTTCTTTTAGGCCTCCTCAGACAGGTCGCCCAGGGTACAGTAGGACTTCTTTCGGTTGTGGCCGTCAGGGTTATCAGCAGGGCCAGCCTTCACTCAGTGCCCTTCCAGCTCAGAGTTCTACTCCTGCCTCTTCAGCCCAAGGTTCATCTGCAGCGAGGGGTTCTCATCAGTTCTTTTCTCCAGCACCGGGCAGATGTTATGAGTGTGGTAAGTTTGGCCACCTGAGGAGACAGTGTCCTCGGTTTCATCATAGTCGGTCTCAGTAGAGGGATCAGCCCTCCTCTTCTACTCCATCTACTTCAGCACCATCCCAGTCTAGTAGGGGTGGGGGTACGTCTTCTAGAGTTCGCCCCAGGAGTGATGAGCGATCGAGCGGTGGTCAGGCTCGTTTCTATGCACTTCCAGATAAGAGAGATGTTGTTGCTTCAGATGTAGTGGTCACAGGTATTATTTCAGTTTGCCACAGGGATGCTTCTGTTTTGTTTGATCCCGGGTCTACATATTCCTATGTGTCTTCATATTTTTCCCATCATTTGGGTACGACCCGTGGTTGTCTTGCTTTTACAGTGCATGTATCTACCCCGGTGGGTGATACTATTATTGTGGATCACGTATATCAATCCTGTCTTGTTACTATTGGGGGTCTGGATACCCGAGTTGATTTGCTATTGTTGGGCATGGTAGATTTCAACGTGATTCTGGGTATGGACTGGTTATCTTCGTGCCATGCTATTCTGGACTGTCATGCCAAGACAGTTACATTGGCTATTCCTGGTATTCCACAGATTGAGTGGCGGGGTT
>MU759007.1:7998-36855 GCA_026770625.1 Nicotiana glauca | reverse complement strand
ATATTCTCTACCAATCATGAGCACTCTTATTACCGTAAATCTCTCCCGAGTAATTACGATAATTTACTAGACGCATTCTCCCGAGCTACGCTAGCTGACTTTTAATACAGATCACTTCAGATCGCACCCAAGGTTTCGTTATCCCTAATTCCACCTTTAAACCCTTGGTTATTGATCCCTCATATACTCTGGGAGTGGTGTTGTTCAACAATTACCTAAATATGCACTCTCTCCCGAGTTATGCATACTAAATATGCACGGCTAATTGAGAGCTCTTCAATCAACCAGAATATAAACGTAGTTGAACAAATAGAGATTATACTACGATTCAATTATATAAAAACATAACAAGAATTTATCCTACAAAAGGTTCCATCAAAACCCTAGATAACAAATTAACTATTCATAGTAGTATGTAAAACTACAATACTAAAAGTCATCACCAACAATGAAAAATAGGAAGAGGAAAGAAAAAAACTTGTAGAAGAATTCTCCGCCTTGCTCCCAATGTGTTCTTGCCTCCAAGGGTGTTGTCTAACCCTAAAGTAGTGTCTCTTGTCTCCTTAGGTCTAATTTGTGTCCAAAATATGTCCCCTCCTTATTCTTGGCCGGCCTCCTTTGTTTTATATAGGGTTTAGGGCTTAAAATTCCATGTTTTGCACATAAGTCCCTGAAATTTTCGCCTCCTGCCACGGTTTTGCCGCGGTCGCTGTCAAACCGCGGCCAAACATGGCATCTGATTCTTCAATTGTCTGCGTCTGCACTCTGCCACGGTTCTGCCGCGGTCGCGGTGAAACCGCAGTTTTTCACCCTGTTCCGTTTGGAATTTGAAAAAACGCAAAACATGAAAGTTGTAGCCCTTTGAGTTATCTTTCCAACCATATATTATGGAGCCAAAATGGAGTTATGAGTAAAAAGTTATGTGCATTTTACTAGACAGTGCGCTATATGCCTCATCGAGTCTTCGTTTGTTCTCAACTATCAAATTTGACCCCCGAACACGATTCCGGCTTAATTCTTTGAGCTTTTACTCAGACTTCAAATCACTTAAATTTATTTCATAACATCTATATAGCTCGGAATCACACCTACAAGGCATAAAACACACAATTGATGCAAAACACTAGCGATTAAAGCGCAAACTCAACTAAAGTGCAGTAAATTAGAGTGTAATAATCGACTAAAACACGTAATTATAGCCTATCATCGGCATAAATCTATAATGAACACAGACATAATCCTTTGTTTTATAAGAATAATAACTATAGTTAATTTATCCTGCACTAAGAAAAGAAAAAAGACACTTGAATTGTACAATTACTTACTTTGATTCGGTGGAAAACTTAAGCCCAAGTATGGAGCTATCAGCTACCCAATCTTTGTGCATCGGAAATCGACATCAAAAGCTACACTCTTACTCGAAGGAGGGGGACTGAAAGAGCTTGTGTACCAGTTTATATCAACGGGAAGAAAGTAGAAACCAGCGCTGAACTCGGAACTCCGATTGAGATGGCTTCGTGGTCGGCAACAAAATTCCAAAAGCTTTTCTCAAAGTTGAAATTCTCAGTTTTGTCTCGGCAATTGGGCGGGACTGAAGTTTGAGAAGAAGTAGAATAGTCAAAGAGATTCAAATCCCCGTGCTCCTCCGACCCCCTGTGCTCTCATTTTCATTTGCCATATAAATACATATTTAGCGGAGGCCGGAGGGTGTCATTTGTTGACAAGTGTGAACTTTTGGGGGGCCTATGTCACAGTTTCCATTAAAGATACTAAGAGATTTGTCACTTATTTGACAAAAATCAAAAGTGGGTACACTGTTTTTGGACCTATCTCCAAGCATAAGGGACCATTTTGTCCATCTTCTCTCTTCCGTCCTGCTCTCAGACATTCCTCTCTCCTCTTCCCTCTTCCCCGTTATCACCCCCTCCCCCCCCCCCCCCCAAAAAAAATGCATCTCCCGCTTCAATTCGAGCTTGGAGACACGATCGGCGCTGCTCCACCAACCATTTTCATCTCTAATTTCTTCTTTAAAAACTTGAAAGATCAGAAAATTGGGAATTTTGAGGGGAAAACTGAGGCCGTGGAAAATCTGCTCAACTGATAGGAGTAGTTTTTTCAGCTTTAAATGGGCCCCGGACTAGAAGTTGGTGACAGTTGAAAGTTGGAGAAATTGTATTCTCTGGGACAGCTAGTAATACTCGTGCCTCACACAATGTAAGCCATTCTTCTCCTTCTTTATTTTTAATTCATCTGCAAAAGAATGATAAATAGAACGTATAGAAATGTAGTTAACTGGCTTAAGCCGATCTCTCAATCTCCTCCCCTAAAACCAGCCATTGAGACACTCTGCAATGCCAGAAGGCTTACGGAAGCTCTATTACTTGCTTTTCACAACCCCATTGAAGCAGACTATACTATTTACTCAAAAATTATTCAGCTTTGCATTGACCTAAAGGCTCATAAACACGGCCGTTTGGTTCACTCACATCTTATAACTACTGGATTTCCTTCAAATGTTCATTTGGGAACCAAGTTGATCATTTTCTATACAATGTCCAATGACATGGTGTATGCCTGCAATATGTTTGATAAGTTGCCTGAAAGGAATGTGGTTTCGTGGACTGCGCTTTTATCTGGGTACTCCCAGAATGGGTATTCACAAGAAGCCCTTAATGTGTTTGTTGCGATGCGTAGGGAAGGGGTGAGGGCAAATCAATTTACTTATGGAAGTGTTTTAAGGGCGTGCACTAGTGTATCATGTTTGAATTTAGGAAAGCAAATACAAGGGTGCATTCAGAAGAGCAGGTTTTTGGATAATTTGTGTGTGCAGAGTGCGTTGGTTGATTTTCATTCTAAGTGTGGGGAAATGGAGAATGCTTTTTGCGTTTTCGAGTCAATGGCAGAGAGGGATTTGGTTTCCTGGAATGTCATGATTTCTGGATATGCTTTTCGTGGTTTTAGCGTTGATGCATTTCTGTTGTTCCGTTGGATGCTCGGACAAGGTATACTCCCCGATTGCTTCACGTTTGGAAGCATTCTCAAAGCATCTATAGGAGGTGGCAAGGGTAGTGGGCTAGCGAAAGTCAGTATGATACATGGATGTATCATTCGACTTGGTTATGGGTTGTACAGTATTATAAGTGGAGCGTTAGTTGATGCCTATGTAAAATGTGGAAACCTGGCCAATGCAAATTATCTATACAAGAAGATGCAGAACAAAGATAGGATTTCATGCACTGCGTTAATTACTGGCTATGCACGTGAAGGTAAAAATAGCAGTGGGTGCCTTGAACTCTTTTGTCAATTACGTCGGATGCATAGGGAAATTGATAGCATTTTGTTATGCTCTATGATCAACATATGTGCCAATACAGCATCCCTGTCTTTGGGAAGACAGCTACATGCTATTGGGATTAAATACCAGAGCACTCTTGATGTGGCCATGAGTAATGCTTTGGTTGATATGTATGCAAAAACAGGGGAGATTGATGATGCCAACAATGTTTTTCATCACATGACAGAGAAAAATATAATATCATGGACGTCAATGATCTCTGCTAATGGTGCACATGGTCGAGGAGTTGATGCAGTTTCATATTTTAAGAAGATGGAATGTGAAGGTTTTGAGCCAAATGATATAACATTCTTGTCTCTCCTGTTTGCTTGTAGTCATAATGGGTTGGCTGCCGAAGGATGGGAATGTTTCAGTAAGATGGTCAAAAAATATAAAATTATTCCAAGAGATGAGCATTACACTTGCCTTGTGGACCTTTTTGCACGCAGTGGCTGTTTAAATGAATCCTACGATTTGATTTGCAGAATGAATATAAAGCATAGTGCCTCTCTTTGGGGTTCAGTTCTTGGGGCATGTAGGGTATATGGCAATATGTACCTTGGAGAGGTAGCAGCCAGGCATTTATGCAATTTTGAACCTATGAATGCTGTTAGCTATGTGGTTCTAGCAAGCATGTATTCTGCAGCTGGCTTATGGGATAGTGCTCGAGATGCTCGAGATGTAGTTCAAACTAGAAGGTTAACAAAAGATCCTGGTTACAGCCTTTTTCAATCCGATAATGATATGTTAGCACTTCCTCCGACTGGCTGATATGTGAAAATGATCCAGACCTGTCTTATAATGTTTCATACTACCCGGATTTTTCAAAAGTGAGTTTTGATAGTTGTAGTTTCAGTAAGCAGTGATGATGCAATGAAGCTTTATGGATCTCACTAGGTGTAAAGCTACTCTGATTATTACTGGACCTGTTTAACTGATTCCCCGCACATAGTCAGCATTTGATCTAAGTCCTTATTCAAGCTTCATGCCAATTAAAGGGGAAGATTTCTGGTGGAAAGACATTTCATGAGGGACAGGTTAGTTAACTGAGTTAATTTCTTAAATAGAAGAAAATGGACCTCCTAACTAAAAGAAATAAAAATGCTTCTTCTACTTCCCACTCAGTAGGTCTCTTTGGAACCAAAGCTACTTTATCTACTATGTTTATATACGTCTGATTGAATGTTGTATTTAGCCATTTCTAGATATTCAAATCTTTTTAACTGAGTAGCTTCTTGGCATGATTAATCTTGCTTTTGTCAGTCAGAAATATAGATCTCTGACACTTATGAATACTGGAAGCTAATTATGGGATAAAAAAAGCATCTACAGTATAAGTTGTATTAATAACTACCTTGTGGTACTATACTGGGTAGTTGTTGTTGTTGTTGTTGTATTATTTCATGCATAATTGTAATGTACTGCAAAGTTTGGACAAAGGCTGAGCATATGTCTCCTGCGCTGTCCAAAATCCAGAATAAGGGTCGAGTATTATGAAATTGATCAAACATTCTGAGTGTATGACAAGAAACAAGCATGTTAAATACTTAAATGATCGTTCTAAGAAATGATTATTGCTCCTCCCCCCCAACACACCCCCAAACCCTCTTACTCTCTCTTCCTTTTATTTGCGAGAGTAGTTGTGACTTGTGATCAGATAATACAAGTTAGCCCAGATTGTTGAATTACTTTATTATTTTAGCAGTTAATGATTGACTGAAATGTATTCTGTTGGTACAGCTATGAACACAACATGATGAGGTATTCACGTATATTTGTGACATTGACGGGAGAACATGAACCTCTTCAGCTCTTTAGGGTATGGAGTAAATGATAAAGCCTTGGCTCTTTCCTGACCCTTAGTGAGTGGTGCATATTTTCTGAGGCCTTTTTATTTCGTAATGCCTGTATGTGATGTCGATCATCCATTCCAGGCCGTGGAAGGCAAACTACTTGCTGGCTGTGTGCGGTATGAGTGGTACCATCCACGTAAATCTTCGTGAAAATGGAAGTGGATAGAAATGATCCTTTTGTACCTCTCTCTCATCTACAACGGGTGAGTAGAAATTATCCTTTTCGTTCCATGTAGACAAAGACTAACTAATTATAATGAACTTTTGTTATAAGTGATAAGAATAATACTAGTGATTTGAAACCCTGGAATATTTGTCCTAACTTTGGAAAGAAAGCCTAGAAACTATGTGGCTGTACCTATCTGCTCCAATAGCTTCTTCTTAAAGTAATGACTGCTGCTATAGGTTGTCGATCTGTAGCTGTTATATGCTCCTATAAGTAGATTTTTTCTTTTCTTGCCAAAGTAGAAACTGCTCCTATAAGTTGTGGATTTTGTAGCTGTCATATGAAATTTGAATGCACTGAAAATGGATTGATGGTCAGCAACCTGGTGCATGCATAAGACACTTAGTGGGTGCTACTAATAAGTCGCACTGGAAGCAAACGGTAGGCTAGTAAAAGTGCATTGCTCACACCACAGAGAAAGGCATGGTAACAATGTCTATGGAACACCTCGCTAACAAAACTCTTCTTCTGCATTATATTATTAATTCAATGCTTCTTTTTCTTGTATTTATTGCTTCACCTGGTATTCGATTGTTTGCTGCTATAATATATTTTGTTTATTTTCTATTTGCGTTTGTTGGTTAAGTTTAGAGGTTAAGTAAAAAGAGAGAAAAGTAAGACCTCTGTTTTGTTTGCGACTCTGTGCTTATGGAAAATACCCTAAATTTATTAAAAAAGAAGACACTAGACTTTAAAATACCACTTGGATTTCAAGAACCTGTTCTGTTAATTTATCAAGCCTCTGTGCAAGAGTTATTTCGTTAAAATGTTGTAAAATCTAGAATCTTAGTGGCTTTAAAATTTTAAATCACTCTGCTCTACTGTTCTTCTAAAATCTGATAATTCATATGACCTTATAATGTCCAGGCCCTATGCATTGAAATAATGTTTTTACGGTTGTGGCTCTCTTCTATTTGATTGCCTTATTTTCTGATTTATTCTTTAGATTTTCTATCATGCCAGTGTTCTTTCTGTACAATGCACTTGCCAATTTGGATTGACATAAATTCTGATTCATCTCGTCCAGTGGCATTCTTTTCCTTTAATTTCTTCTTTACTTGGTCCCGTTGCTTATACTTGGCTCAAAGTCGTCGTATCATCTGGATGCAGATATTTGATCAGAGTTTCTCAGAGTTTTTGATGGGATGGAGAATGACTATGTACATTTGAGGAATAGTAGTTTCTTTTTGGTGCACCCCATGAGGTTCCTGTGTGTATAGAAGGTTGATGTCGTTCCTAGAGAATCATATTATTTTGTAAATTCTCTACTTTTTGGTATACTGCTGGTACGCAAGAAACTGCAGTCCCTTCCTGTAGAGAAACCAGCAATTCCTTTTTGTCTGGAAAGTCCAGATATTTACTGATGTTTCTCTTTTTGTGTAATACAATTACTGTTGAATTTTGCCTTCTGAAGCAGGTTTACTTTACTGCTAATTCTTATGGCCCTTGTGAACTGAACGTTAGTGTCTGATATGTTTTGCATTTCCTGCTTCTACCGTAGGTCTTAAAACATCAATTATACTTGTCAAATCTGTTCTGTTCCTCTCCCGAGAAGTTTTAGAAAAGTGAGACATGCAGTATGAATAGGTGAAGAAGCCATGGACTTGCCAATTATCAACTGGAAAAGGAAAAGCTGTTTGTCCAGGGTAGATATATAGATTTGATTCATTGAAATCTTGAAAGTACCGAAATACTCGGGGGAAGCTGCTGAAAAAGTTGGAGCTCTGAATAAACAAAAGCTATTGTAAAACCTATAGTAATTGTGGATGTCCACTACTCCCACTACTTTCACCCATGATTTAAACAACCTCCCACTACTCATCACTACTATGATTGTAACTCTCACACCTCCATAACCTCTTCCCATGATCTTCCCCTATGATCTCAATTGTTAATGTCATGTTTAAGACAATCCTTTTGTAACCTTCTATGTAATAGTATAAATAGAGGCATGAAATGTGATATGGGACACACTTGAACACTTGATGAAATAAGAAAGTTATCTCTTCTTCTCTTATTTTACTTATCTTCTTGTTTTATATTGTTATTTTGAGCTACATTTCTTAAAACGTTATCTGCACGAAATTGAGCTCTTTTCGTTTTTCAAGTATATTTGTTTGTTCTGTTTTCTTCGTTGTATATTTTGATTTCATGATTGGTGTCTTTAATATGCAGTTTTATAATTTCTCACATCTCTGGATATGTGTAAATATAAAGAATTCTATTTTTCTTTATTTTAAGTTATTTGCATGATTGTCATGTGAAAGTTGCTAATTTTCATGTTAATAGAATTAATTGAGAGAAGAATACTTGTTTTATGTTGTTTGACTTTTGAAATTGTGTTAAAGTTAGAATACATTTTTTTTCTAGTTAACATCAAAGATATACTGATAATTTGAAGACAAAAATAGTATTCTTTTCTATGGAATTATTGTTTTAGTGTATATAGATCACAAATTTGATATTATGTCAATTTTTAAGATTCTTTATGCTATTTTTTTTTTGGTACATAATTTTTTTTATAACCATTTGCAATATGTACAAGCAGAACTAAACTATTGCAGTTTGACATCTCCAAACCGCAGCAAAGCAACTAACCTACTATGACATCAAGTACTACTAACCACCTGATACTACCAAGCTCCCTCTGCACAGGATAAAAATTGAGCTTTGTAAGTATTACTTTTAGCCTACTCCTCATGGATCCTCTATAAAAAATCTCCTGAATAATTCTCCTGACAATAGTTTTCGGATCTGTTTGCTTAGCTTGAAATTCTCCTGCTGCCAGTGTCATTCTTTAAATTTCTGCAGTTGCGCTTCTTCCTCTAGCATAGTCTTCTGCCCATTTCAGCTCCTCTAGCCAAGGCATGGCGGCTCTATTAATCCCCTGCCATTGTAATAGTTTACACCACACTTGAGTTGACATATCACATTGGAAGAATAGATGATTTATGCTCTCATTCTGAATTGAACACAATGGGCACTCTTGGTCACTTATGACACCCCACTTCATCATTCTGTCCTTTGTAGCTAGTTTTCCATGAACTGCAAGCCTAAGAATAAAGATCCACTTTTCAGAACCAAGATTATTGCAGACAATCTTCCTCCACTGCACTTTAGGGAAGTCTCCTCTCATAAGCATATACATCTTCTTTACAGAGAACTGTGTCATGTTCCTTAGATCGGCCTCCATTATCCCAGCTTTTTGGACATAGCTTCTGATCTTCATAATATTCTGTACCACCTATGATGCTTGTGTGGGCATTATCTCCCATATTTGTTGCTCCATTATGTAATATGAGTGTACCCATTTTACCCACATCTTATCTTTTTTGCAACAAAGATTCCGCAATAGCTTGCTAATGGATGCCCTATTCCATATAGTAATATCCAAGATATTTAAAGTTTTAAACCACCAACAACTTTAGGTAGCATATCTTCTCCCAAGCAAGCAATGCCTTCTTAGTCAACTCTACGCCTCCAGTCCATAGAAAAATTTTCTACATGTAGCTTCAATGAGTTTTATTACTTTTTTCGGCAATACAAACACTTGTGACCAAAAAACTTGAATGGAAAAAAGAATATTCTTATGAAATTGTCCCTGCCTGCATAGGACAAGAATTTTGATGTCCAGCTTGTGACCCTTCCCATCATTCTTTCAGGTAGTGGTTGACACTGGATGACCGATAATCTTTTAGTACTAAGTGGCATTCTCAAATATCTGAATGGCATATCACCTTTGGAAAACCTGAGCAGATCTAGGATAGCCTGTTGTGTGACCATATCTACTTTCCCAAAGTATACAGAACTTTTCTCCTTAAGAGCAACAAGGCCAGAGGCTTTAGAAAACTTTTGAAAGCACTCAAAAAGCAGCTGGACAGAAACTATATCTCCTCTACAGAATATGAGTAGATCATTAGCAAATCCCAATTGAGATAGTTGCAGCTTTGAGCATCTAGGATGATAGTTAAAATTTGGAATATCATGCAGTCTCTTCAGAAGCCTAGAAAAATATTCCATGGCCAAGACAAAGAGGAAGGGTGACATGGGATCACCCTGTCTCTAGCAACAAATGGTTTTGTAGGCCATCCGTTAATACAAATGGAGTAGGATACAGTCCTTAGGCACTTCATCTCCCATTGTATAAATTGTACAGGGAGGTTCAGATTTACCAAAACTTGCTCAATAAAATCCCATTCCAAGGAGTCATATGCTTTCTGCATATCAACCTTGACCATGCACCTTGGAGATATACCCCTCATCATATAACCTTTAACCTACTCATGGCTGGGATAATATTATCACAAATTACTCTCCCAGCCACAAAAGCTGATTGAGAATTGTCTACAAGGATATCCATTACACCTTGAAGCCTACTAGTTAAGATCTTAGATATCACTTTGTAAAGTGCTCTACAACAGGAAATAGGTCTAAACTCCTTAATAGTTGAGGGGTTTCTCACTTTAGGGATAAGGGTCACTACAACAACAACAACCCAGTATAATCCCACTTAGTGGGGTCTGGGGAGGGTAGTGTGTACGCAGACCTTACCCCTACCCTGGGGTAGAGAGGCTGTTTCCAAATAGACCCTCGGCATCCTTCCCTCCAAGAACTTCCCACCTTGCTCTTGGGGAGACTCGAACTCACAACCTTTTGGTTGGAAGTGGAGGTTGCTTACCATCAGAGCAACCCCTCTTGTCTTAATAAGGGTCACTAATGTGCAGTTAATAAGTTTAAACATAAAAGTAGTAATAAAGAAATACAATACAGCAGTGGTAACATCCTTCCCTATTACTGACCATGCTTGTTTGGAGCTTTCATGTCATCTATACCCTGTAGAGCTTGGTAAACCTCTTCTTGTTTCACCGGAGAAATCATACGTAGTTGCTGGCTTCTATTCAAAACAGGCCCTCTAGTAAATACCTCAGGGTAAACATCAGGTAGTTGTGCTGCAGCAGTCCCAAGTAGATTCTGATAAAAGCTTGTTATCTCACCAGCAATTTCATTTTCTGATTGTATCCATTGTCCAGATGAGTTCATCAACCTCTTTATGTGATTATGGGCAGTTCTGTTCTTGACATTTGCAAAGAAATACGATGTATTAGAATCCCCTAATTGCAACCATTGTATCCTGGACTTTTGCCTCAAAATACTCTCCTCCGCCATTTGTCACTTCTCTAGTTCTTCCTTTAAAGTTCTTTCCTGCTCAAAAAGCACACCATCATGCGTATAATCCCTCATTTGCTCTAGTACGTCTGCCAGCTTCCTTCTAGTGCTCTGAATCCTGTTGCCCACATTTGAAAATTCTCGTATATTCAGTAGCTTTATTTCACTTGTAACATTTTTGAACTGCAGCCACACCCTCTTCATGCAATTTCCAACAACAGGTTTTTTCCATCCATGTTTAACTTTTTCTACAAAATCTGGATGGTCAGCCAGATGCTTCAAAATTTTGCAAGGTCTAGGCTTCCTGTTAATTATCTCCATAAAATCAATGCAAAGTAGTGATCAGAGAAGCGAGGATCCATGACTTCCACTTCCAATTGTGTAAATTCAGTCATCCATTCAGCATTAACGAGGGACCTATTAATTCTACTGAATACATGGCTATTAGTCCAGGTGAAGTCCCTGCCAACTGTTTTGAGCTCACATAGTCCAGTGTCCATAATGAAATCCCTGAAGTCCCTAGTTTCAGCTTCTGTCACCATAGAACCCTTCAACTTATCATATGGGTTTAGTACAGCATTAAAGTCACCCCTAATGAGTCACGGTCCCTGTAATCCAATATCTATATTACTCAACTGTCTCCACAAGCTTTTCCTATATTCAACCGTGTGCAGCCCATAAGTAGCAGTAAAGTGAAATTCAATAGGCATTACTGAACACTTCACAGTCCCATGTATAACTTGCTCAGTAACAGTAGTCACGGTGAAGTCAAGCTTCCTAGGATCCCGCAACACCCATATTCTCCCTATATTACTATTATAGTAATTGGTTGTCCATTCTAGTGTCAAGCTTCCTAGGGTTGCTCTAATGGTAAGCAACCTCCACTTCCAACCAAGAGGTTGTGAGTTCGAGTCTCCCCAAGAGTAAGGTGGGAAGTTCTTGGAGGGAAGGATGCCCGAGGGTCTATTTGGAAACAGCCTCTCTACCCCAGGGTTGTTGTTGTTTTCCATTCCCATCCCCAAGCAATTTTCCTTATTACACAAGTAGCATTCCTCTCTTGTACTCTATTTTCTAGAATAGCTATAATAGTAACATCATTTTCTTTAATAAACAAATTCAATTCTTTTTATTTATACACCTTATCCATCCCCCTAACATTCCAAGTAATAAGCTTCATATTAAACTGTTAAAGGATTGTAGTACCCCCTTCCTTCACCATCCGACTACATTGTTCACTCTCCCCTGTTGTATATGGTTTACTATGTGTTATATTTTGTTGTGACAAAGGGCTGGATCCATTTTCAGTATTAATGTTCCCAGAAACTGATGCATGGCTTTTAGTGCTTCTTGTAGAAGATTTTCCCTTAACACTACCATGTATTTTCCTATGGTTCTTTTGCCTGACCTTGCTTTACTACTTTACCTCCCGGCTGGACAGTTACAATTTCTGATTTTGCTCTCCATTCAGTTACAATTCTTTACGCTATTGTCCTAATGATTTCTAATTATTTATATTCTTTGATAATTTTCACTATGTCGAATTTGTCAAAGCTTGAGTTTGTGTCACTTGAAATTTCTGGAAAGAATTACATATCATGAGTTCTCGATGTTAAGATTCACTTAGCCACTAAAGGCCTTGGTGACACCATTACTCAGGGTAATGAGGCATCAAGCCAGGACAAAGTGAAGCCATGATTTTCCTTCATTATCATTTAGATGAAGGTTTGAAGGTTGAATATTTGATAGTGAAAGATCCACTTGAATTGTGGATTGGCTTGAAGGAAAGGTATGATCACCTTAAGGCTATGGTATTTTCAAGTGCTCGATATGATTGGATGCACTTGCGGTTGCAAGATTTTAAGACTGTAAGTGAGTATAACTCTGTTGTATTTCGAATAACTTCCCAGTTGAAATTATGTATGGATGTTATGAATGATGAGGATTTGCTGGAAAGGACTCTTACGACTTTTCATGCCTCAAATATGGTATTACAACAACAATACCGTGAAAGAGGTTTTAGAAAGTATTCTGAATTGCTCTCATGACTTCTCGTAGCTAATCAACATAATACCCTTACTGAAAAATCATGAAGCCCGTCCCACAGGGTCAACTCCACTTCCTGAAGTGAATATGGTAGCAAGACCAGGGGTGGGCATCGGTCGGTTCAGTTTGGTTATGAATATTATCGGTTTAGCATATCGGTTATCGGTTTACAAAGTTGATAAACCGATAATCGAACCGATAAGATATCGGTTATCGGTTAATCGGTTATCGATCATTATTGGTTCGGTTGTCGGTTTACCCGATAAGATAACTCAATCTATAGTTAAGCAAAAAAGAGAAGACAATTCATTAGAGTTAAGCAAAAAAGAGAAGAATTCCCATATAGAATTCACATATAGTAGACAAGAGGGGTTGCTCTAATGGTAAGCAATCCCCACTTCCAACCAAGAGGTTGTGAGGTCGAGTCTCTCCAAGAGCAAGGTGGGAAGTTCTTGGAGGGAAGGATGCTGGGGGTCTATTTGGAAATAGCCTCTCTACCCCAGTGTAAAAGCAATGTCTGCGTACACACTACCCTCCCCAGACCCCACTAAGTGGGATTATACTGGGTTGTTGTTGTTGTTGTATACTACCCATTTATGCGTCATGTCTAGTGGACACAAATGGAATAGTATTAATTCTTCAATAACAGTTGTCCAAATACACTAATAATAATACAAAGTAGTAGCAATTTCACCTCAAAATTAACAAGTCCAAACATATAGTACTAACAGTTCAAATTCAAGTTAACAAGACAACAACTACTCAATCCTTGTAGGCTTCACCAAATAAATTAGATGTTGTTTGTCAAATGCCGAACCTGAAAAATGAAAGCATAGAGCAAAACTTTGATCTGTGCATGGGTAATACTAACACAGAAATAAAAAACACCTAGAAGGCAAGAAAATGTTGTCATGTTGTCAAAGCTCACAAAATTAAGAAACGAAAATAAAAAATCATTAACAGTCAAAAATACCAATATGATGATGAATTTTGTTATAGAAATTAAAAGCCTAATGTATAAGACTAAAGACTTATACTAGGAGTAACTAGTAAGGTCTACGAAGAATGAAGATGAAGCAACTGAAGAGTTCGGTTGAGAAAGAATAGGAGAAAATGAACTTAAGCCCTAGCATATATATATATGCTTAAGGGTAAAGTCGTAATTTTATTAATTCTTATAGGGTTATCGGTTAACCCATTAACAAAATTGACAAACCGAGGCCCGAATCGATAACCCAATAGTGAATTTTTTAAAAACTGTTTCGAACTATTAACCCAATAACTCGATACGATAACCCAATAAAAAATTAATGGTTCAGGTTATCGATTTTATCGGATATATGCTCATCCCTAAGCAAGACGTGATAAGTCTGAAAAAGACACAATATCATGGCCATATGAATGTACGTGGGCATGACAATGGCAAGAGATAATATAATAATCATCATCGTAGTGGTCATGACAAACGAGTGAACTATTGGTTCTCAAAACAATCCTTCAAGAGGCAAAAGCAGTAAATGCCACCGCTGTGGCATGAAAGGTTATTGGAAATTGAATGCCGTGCACCTTGAGCATTTTGTCAGGATTTATCAAAACTCCATCAAAAGAAAGACAAACAATGTTGGAGCATCTTCTTCTAATGCCCCAGTAAAGTCTCACTTGACCTTTATAAATGATTTTGAGGTAGGGCCTTCAAACAAAAATGATGACAATGTCGAGGCAAATCTTGCTTTGAATGATGATGATTTTGAAGGCCTCGATGATCTTACTCATTTGAAGTTGAAGACTTCTTTGGAGATCACAATTAAAGTTTTATCATTTTACTGGGGAATACAATTATGTTGTTATTTTCATTTTTAGTATTTTTTGTCTCGTTCTAATGCTATTTTTATTTTCAAGTAGTACTTAAGTTGTCTTATGTTATTGTTGGTATTGTTAGTTTTTCCATATTTCTCATGGTATACTTTTATTTTTTTATGAAGAAAATAAGATTTTTGTTCTTCAATTGGATCCAAGATGAGTAATGAAGATTTATCCCTTTTGGATAGTGCTACAACTCACACAATATTAAGAGAAAAAGAAAATTTTCTCTTATTTGGTTATGAAAAATGCCTATGTTAATACAATATCTGGTAGTTAAAGTTAATTGAGGGATCTGGAAGAGCGACCTTATTACTACCCGGAGGAATGATATTAACTATTAATAATGCATTGAATTGTAGTAAGTCTAAAAAATACTTATTGAGTTTCAAAACTATTCGCCAAAATGGTTACCATGTTGAGATCTCTAACGAAGGAAAGGTTGAATAACTTTATATTACTATAATAAAAGCGGGAAAAAATATGTGCACAAAAAATTACCCGCATTTTCTTCTGGGTTGTACCACACAAATATTGGTGTGGTTGAATCACATGCCATAGTAAACAAAAAGTTTACTACTTCCA
This sequence comes from Nicotiana glauca, assembly GCA_026770625.1. Classification (NCBI taxonomy): domain Eukaryota; kingdom Viridiplantae; phylum Streptophyta; class Magnoliopsida; order Solanales; family Solanaceae; genus Nicotiana; species Nicotiana glauca. The sequence goes on along the minus strand of MU759007.1, from coordinate 21,788 downwards.
ATGATTTTATCATTTGTGTAACACTCCTCAAATTTATATAAATTTCAAGACTCGCTAAATATAGAATTTAATTTTTTTTTATCTTGCCTTGAGTGCACAATTTTTTTTTTCTTCTTTATGGATTTAAACCCTTGTGATTGATTTTTGAGTTACTTCCCTATTTATAAATAGTTGGATATATCATTATGAAAATATTAATAATTTAATATCTCTAATTATTAAAAGTGGATATCATTAATTATTAATTAAGTAAAAAAAATTTGAAGGGACATTCCTAAGCCCATAAAGGGTTGTTGGAAAAAAAGGGGGCTTAAGGCCTTAAAAGCCTAACCTTGGACATAAAGGAGATCCAAAGAAGAAGCAGAAGTAAAAATTCGCATAAGGAACAAAACGTTGTTATGTTACGCAGCAAATGCAGCAAACACAGGCAACAAAAAGAAAATCGTAGGGTTCTTTACAAACCACTAATTCTTGAACCCAAGTATATAAAATTCTCTATAATTAATTATCCTACAATAGTAATAGGTAATTGAATAGTTAGTTCCCTTCTTTCTTTGTAATAATAGTAAATTTCATGTTTAGGTGAGAAACTTTAAAATTGATTAAAATGCACTGGTTGTTGTAGAATCGATTATTTGACTGGTGTCAATTGAACTGGGATCTACGTATTGGCTCGAGAAGTTTTGAGGTGAGTTGATACAACCCTTTACTAGAGTGGTTTAACTCACAAAAGCACGCACATAAGGTGTTTGATGAATTGCTTATAAGAGTTTATATTTACTTAATTGGAGCGAGTGAGTACTTATTAACTTAGAATTGTTCTAGCAAAAGTTTAGACGATTTATTATGAATATGTGCATAAATTTTCAGATTTTTGTGTTATTCTTATATGCTATTTTCATGATGAAAATTTATGAAGAAGTAAGAATCTTTAGAATTACTTTTACATGTTTATTTCATTCTTATGCCATCTTTACATTTAAGGATACCAGCATGAGCATGTATATGATGTTCTATAAAGAAAGGATCTAGACTTGAAAAGTCAGAAGAAGAAGTTTTAGAAAGAAAATATTTTTGGGAGTATCCTTTATTCTGAGAAGGGGTCATCGTCCAGGCCGAGGGTCCTGATCAAGGCGTTGACTTTCTGAAACTACTGTGCCAAAGTAGGGAGCACACGAGCCGAGGGTCTCGTTGTTGAGAATTTACTTAGCCATGTTAAGGTGAGCGCTGAGAACCATGAAACGAGTGACACCTCGTGGATTGGGCCTATTCGAACAGGTTGGGATCGAACCCGTGCCGATCACACGGTGACTGAAACATAATTAAATCAGGATAGTTGGAACTTCATAAGTATAAAGTGAAGTATTTTTTATTATTTTTATAAGAAAGAAAAAGAAAAAAATTTCTTTTAGAATATTCATAAACTGCTATTATGCAATTATTTTAGAGTTGTTCTTATAAGCTTTATGTCTCACATGCATTTAGAATCTTTGCTCGTAATGTATATGTTATTAAATTTTTGTCCCCAGTCATTGAGACTCACTGAGTACAATGGATGGTACTGATTTGCTTTTGGGAACCTACGTTGGCCTGCGGTACAACATAGGAATCGGTTTTGCAGGCGAGCAAGCTACAGTTTAGGATAGTTAAGGATTTCCATCCCTTCCAATGTTATTGGTGAGCTCCGCGTTTGTTCGTGGAGTATTCCTTTGAGTCATCTTTATTTAGTTATTTCTTTGTTTACTTAGAGAACTGTCCAGGAAATCTCATGTCCTGAGCAGTATGTCAGTTTATCAGTAGAGGCTTCATAGACATAGTCGGTAGGCTAAGATTTAGACATTTTCGATAATAACTTAGTAGTATTTTATTGGTTATTACGAATAAAGTTTTGAAGTTGGCTTATTTTAGATATTTAAATTATTTAAAAAGTATTTGGTTACAGTAGTGCCTTGTGGCATATTTAGTTTGAAGTTATAATAGATTTGATAAGCACATATGGTTCGCTCGGCCATGTCTAGTGATTGGGTGTCGGTCCCGACTTGTTCAAAAAATGGATCGTGACAATTTGGCATGGCCGATTAGGCCATCCCGATTCTAACATGATATGCATAATAATAGAAAATTCAAACGGGCACACATTGAAGAACAAGAAAATTCTTCAATTTAAGGAATTCTCTTGTGCTGCTTGTTCTAAAGGAAAATTGGTTATTAAACCGTCAGCAGCTAAAGTTGGGATTGAATCTCCTACATTTCTGGAATGCATATTACAGGGTGATATGTGTGGGCATTACACTCTCATTGTGGATCATTCAAGTATTTTATGGTCTTGATAAACACATCAACAAGATGGTCACATGTGTGCTTATTTTCAACTCGTAATAGGCACTTGCAAGATTGTTGGCCCAATAATAAGGTTAAGAGCACAATTTCCAGATTATACAATTAAGACAATTCATCTTGATAATGCTGGTGAATTTACATCTCAGGCCTTTACTGATTATTGTATGGCTACTGAAATAAAAGTTGAGCATATGGTTACTCATTATCATACTCAAAATGATCTAGCATAATCATTGATTAAATGCCTCCAATTAATAGCTAGACTATTTCTAATGAGGACAATATTTTCTCTTTCTATTTGGGGACATGCGATTTTTCTTGCAGCAACACTTGTGCGCATAAGGCTAACCAGTTATCATGAAGTCTCCCCATTATAGTTGGCTTTTGGTCAGGAGCCAAATATTTACCATCTAAGAATTTTTGGATGTGCGACATATGTTCAAATTCCTCCACCACAACGCACAAAGATGGGTCCCCAAAGAAGGTTGACAGTATGTGTTGGTTATGAATCTTCATCTATTATTAAAAATCTGGAGCCTATGACATGAGATTTGTTTACAGCCAGATTTGCTGATTGTCATTTTGATGAATTAACTTTCCCAACATTAGGGGGAAAAAATAAACAGCTGAAAAAAGAGATAGATTGGAACGTATTATCTCTATTTCAGTTGGATACTCGTACAAATTAATAGGAACAAGAAGTTCAAAAGATCATCTATATGCAAAATATTGCAAATCAATTTCCATATGTATTTACTAACCTTCCGCGGGTTACGACATCGTATATTTCAGTTGTAAATGCTCCAATTAGAGTTGATGTCCCAGCTGGACAGTATCATAATGCAAATGAGTCTAGGCCACGCCTTAAACGCGATATACCAATCAGTTCCAAGGATAAGAATCCCCGAAAAAAGGAGCAAATGATCAAGTTGATCATAACATGGAAGCAATTTCTCAAATGGAGCATAAAGACATAATAATTGATAAGACCTCACAGGAGGTTCTAGTACCTGTAAATGATTAAAATCAAGAGATCTCAATAAGTTATGTCTCTACGGGGAAAAGGTGGAACCGAAATAATATTTTTGTTGACAACAGTTTTGCATATAATGTTGCGGTTGAAATAATGAAACAAGATGAGGATCTTGAGCCAAAATATATCGATGAATGTAGATAGAGAAATGATTGCTAAAATAGAAAAATGCAATTTAAGCGGAATTGGCTTCACTCGAAATATGTGAAGTTTTCATACCATTAGTCCGAACGCCTGAAGGTGTCAAGCCAGTGGGGGTACAAATGGATTTTTGTGAGAAAACAAAATGAGAAAGGTGAAGTCGTAATATATAAAGCACGACTTGTGGCACAAGGGTTTTCGCAAAGGCCTAACATTGATTATATAGAGACATATTCTCCTGTGGTAGATGCAAGTACCTTCAAGTATCTAATAAATATGGCAATCCATGAAAAGCTTGATATGAAATTGATGGATGATGTCACAGCCTACTTATATGGCTCACTGGACAATAAAATTTGTATGAAAACCCCTGAAGGATTTAAAGTTCCTGAAGCATATACAAGTTCATATTTATTCAATAAAGCTTCAGAAATCCTTATACAGATTGAAGCAATCAGGGAGGATGTGGTACAATCGCCTTAGAGAGTATTTGTTAAAGGAAGGACACAAAAATGACCCTAATTGCCCTTATGTCTTTATTAAGAGGTCTGGATATGAATTTATCATCATGGTTGTGTATGTTAATATCACGATCCGGATTTCCCACCCTCAGGAGTCATGATGGCACCTACTCGTAGAAGCTAGGCAAGCCACGAATTATAATCCTTGACTCTTTTATTTTTAACCTTTTTATAAATCATAACAACCAGCAATAAACATTTAAGTAACATCGGAATATGAGATTAAAACGGAGGTCTTAGACAAAAATAAGCCAAACGTTACGGAAATCAACACATGCCTCTACCCAAGAACTGGTGTCACAACACTCACGTAGTACTAAGATTTACTACATACAACTGTTTGAAAGAAAGTAATACTGTCTGTCTCGATTACAAATGATAACACAACATAACAAGGGATAGAGGAGATGCCGGGCCTGCGGACGTCTGCAAGGCTACCTCGGTATCTCGGTGAACTGAAGGCTGACTCCCGAACTACTGCTGCTGACCAAATACTGCTCCGGTATCTGTACATAAGTGCAGAGTGTAGCATCAGCACAACCGACACCATGTGTTGGTAAGTGCCTAGCCTAATCTTGGCGAGGTAGTGACGAGGCTAGACTAGACTACCATATAAACCTGTGCAGTTCAAATATATACAGCAAAAAAGAAATATAGAGATAGCCAATCAATATGGGGGGAGCATGTTGCGGGAAAGATAACAGTTCCAAGTAAAATACATCAAGTAACAGAGGAAACAACATAACTCAAACATCAATAAAGAATCAGAAATCAATAAGTGCACGACATCACCCTTCGTGCTTTTACTCTCGTCCTTACCAAAGCAATTATATAATAAAATGTACACGGCATCACCCTTCGTGATTTACTCTCTTTCCTCACCAAAGAAATTATATGATAAAATGTCCACGATATCACCCTTCGTGCTTTTACTCTCTTTCCTCACATATAATCAATAGAATCGGCACGGAATGGTACATCGTGCGGCACGACATCATCCTTCGTGCTTTACACTCTTTTCTCACAATCGTGCACGATATCACCCTTCGTGCTTTAACACTCTTCTTACCCAAACAACAATCAAGAACAATGGGGCAAGGGAATAAACAAGATTAAGATAGAACTCCCGGCAAGGGAACAACAATTTAAACACTTAAATAACCCGGCAAAGGTATCAACACCATAACTTCTTTCTCTTTTTCACTTTTACTTCACAACATACCACTTGAGACAATGCTCCAAAGGGTTCAATCAACTCATTTACTTTCACAAATCATAATATAGCTTGAGCTAATTCTCCTCAATGTTCAAAGGTCACAATTTCTTCCACAAACTTGTCACAACAAATAAAAATCATCTCTAAGCATAGATAATACGACGAAGTCATTAAAATCATAATTTAAGATCCACGAGCATGCTTGACTCCGACGTATAGATACTCGTCACCATGCATATACGTCGTATTCAACAATTATCACATAGCAAATATGACTCAACTCCTAATCCCTCAAGCTAAGGTTGGACCAAACACTTATCTTGATGCCAAGAACACAATTCAAGTTTCAATTATAGCTTTACCCCTTGATTCCACTGACAATTCACTCGTATCTAGTCACAAATTACTTAATTACATCAATAAATGATAATTGAATCAATTTGAATGCATGAAAATGAATTTCCCAAAGTTTTGCCAAAAAGTCAAAAATCGCCCCCGGGCCTACGTGGACAAAACCTAAAGTTCAAACCAAAACCCGATCACCCATTCCCCCACGAGCTCAAATATATAATTTGTTTTGAAATCGGACCTCAAATCAAGGTCCAAATCTCCAATTTTTGAAAAAATTAGGTTCTACCCAAAACACCCAATTGCCCCCATGAAAATCCTTGATTTTAATTTGAAATCATGTTAAAAGATGATAATAATTGAAAAAAGTTGGTTAAGAACGACTTACAATTGATATGGAGAAGAAAGGATTCTTGAAAATCGCCTAAGTGTATTTGGATTTGAGAAAATATGAAAAATGGGGTTTAAAATCGGCTAAGTCTAAAATTGCAGCTCTCAGATATGGGAATTGCGAACCCCGTCCTCAGCAGAAATGGGAATTGCGAAACACTGTTTGCATTTACGAACCCTTTTAAAATTTCGGACCTTCTCATTTGCGATAGCCGCGTTTGCCACATATTGGTCGCATTTGCGATCCCTGACCAATATGGAAGATTTTGCATTTGCGAGGAAAGGGCAGACCTAGGCTATTTCGCATTTGCGAGGCAACCTTCGCATTTGTGAACTCGCATTTGCGAGCCAGGCTTCGCAAATGCGAAGCCGGTAGGCCTATTCATACCAGCTCAATTTCTGCAATTTTCTAAGTTCTAAAATTCATCCCCTGGCCTATTCAAAACTCACCCGAGCCCTTGGGGCTCCAAACCTAGTATACACACTAACTCAATAACATCATACAAACTTATCCGTGCGATCAAATTGCCAAAATAACATCATAAACATCGAATTAAACCTCAAAATTCATGAATTCTTTCAAACTTCTTAAAACATCAACTTTTGCAATTTAGGTTCGAATCACGTCAAACGACATCCGTTTTTCACCAAATTTCACAGAAATGTCTTAAATCATATATAATACCTGTACCGGGCGCCGGAACCAAAATACAAGCCCGATACCATCATGTTCTAATCAAATTTCATTTCAAAACCTTATAAACAATTTCAAAAAATAATTTATTTAAAAAATTTATTTCTCGGGCTTGGGACCTCGATATTTGATTCCGGGCATACACCCAAGTCTTATATTTTCCTACGGACCCTCCGGGATTGTCAAATCACGGGTCCAGCTCCGTTTACCCAAAATGTTGACCAAAGTCAAATTAATTCATTTTATAGTCAAAACTTATTATTTTTCACACATTTTCTCATTTAAGCTTTCCGGCTACGCGCCCCCACTGCGCACACAAATTGAGGTGACTCTAAATAAGGTTTTTAAGGCCTCAGAAATACACAATTTAATATAAAAATAAGTGATGACCTTTTGGGTTATCACAGTTGATATCAACCTATCACGACCCAATTGTTTTTCCTCCGTTGGGTTTCGTGATGTCACCTAGTCTTAAGGACTAGGTAAGCCTACTAAAATGCGGAATAACATCAATAACTAATGATAGCTAGAATTCTTCTGAGATAAATCTTTAAACAATGAACAACTTCCCAAAAATCCGGTTGTACAAGTCATAAGCTCTACAGAGTTTCACTATAACTTCTTAACACAACTATATGGAAATAAGTACAATAGTGTGAATAATAAGAGGAAGGTGATGCCGAAGCCTGCGAACGCAGAAGCAGGGCTACCTTGAGTCTCCTCCGCAAGAATCTAAACAATTACTAGCGACCAATACCTGGATCTGCATATACAAAAATATGTAGAAGTGTAGTATGAGCACACCACAGCGGTGCTCAGTAAGTATCAAGACTAACCTCGGTGGAGTAGTGATGAGGAACAGTAAAGACACCTACTAGTCTAATAAGCAGGACAAGTATAAGTATAGAAACAATCGAACATGATATCTATATAAAGGCTAAGCGATATTGCTAGCTGTGAGCACGTGATTTTTGCCCTATATGAATTGTTCTCAAAAAACTCAACCAAAATGATTTCTTTTATTATTTTGCAATTTTGTGAATTTTTGTGTTGTTTTGTTTGCATTTTTATTTATGCATTTTAATTCATATAAAAATATAAAAAAATATACTTGACATTTGCATTTAGGGATTAATTGAGTTACTTTATAAAGAAGAAAATAACAAAAATGGTCCTTTTGCATTTTTAGTTTTAATTTATCTTAGTTTGTGTTTATTTAGAAATTAGTGTATTTGGGAATTGAATAATAATTTTAGAAGTCAATGTGGGTTTTTATTTTTGAATTTGGTATTTAATAAAAATTAGAAAATATAAATAATGAAAACAAATACAAAAGGAAAAGAAATGAAAGCAAACAAAAAGAATTAAAAGGCTGCTCGAATTTGGGCTTGATTTTAACTAAATGCCCCAGCCCAAGACCCCTTCCAATACCCATTTTCCCCAGCCCAATCCACAAAAATATCTGGTCCAGGTCCCCCATCCCCTAAAACGACGCCGTTTTGGCGTCACACAATCCTGGCCATCAATTTTCTCTAATCCAACGGCCACAATTGATTTTTATATTTACATAAAATTATCCGAAAATATAGAGACCCTAACAAAATATTTTTCTATCTTCCTCGTACCAACCCTGTAACACCACCGTCTCCGCCGCCCTCCGCACTAAGCCGCCGGCCGGAAATCGCCTCCGCCGGCGGCGATGCTCCAAATGCGCCTAAAACGTCACCACATACTCCTCTCATCCTCCTCATCATAGATTCAAGCCCAGGTTTTCTCAAACACTACTCAATCCCCTCAAATCTATAAAACCCTAGGCGCCGCCACCACCGTGTACAGCGGCGCCGGCTCCAAACGACTCCAAAATAACACTATAGCATCCTCTAAACTTCCTCATTCCTAATATCAAACCAGATTTCCTTGAACATCACTAAAACGCCTCGAATTTTAATCATAGAGCCGGCAAAACCCTAGAAATTCATTTTGCTCGATTTCTTGAATCTGATATGGGATTTGAGTCACGAAACAACGTTTTCGTTTGTTCTTTGAGAAGAACAAATGCTTAACATTGTTCCGAGGCTCGAATCGAGTTTCCAGTCCCGTTCGACCTTGCATAGGTGAGTTTCTCCTATTTCTTTAATTAGTTTGAATATAATTTTCTTTTGTTTCTGTTAATTCGTTCATCTTTTCCTTATGCTCTTTTTCTTCTTTCCTTTTTCTTTTTTTTAGCGGTAATCAGTACTTGTGGTTTTGTCGTTTAAATTTTTGTTTTTTTATTCCTCCTCTGTTCTTATTGATAGTAGTTCAAATTCATGAATTAGTGTTGTTGATTAATCATTACTTGTTGAATTCATGTTTGTCTGACATATTAATGAATTAGTACTATAGTTTGCTTATTGATGTTAGTTAAGTTGGCTAATCATAGGTTTGTTGAGTGTTATTATATGATATTTTACTTGGTTCTTAATTGTTTAACAGATTATTGCTTTATTAGTTCAATGATACATATTAATTAGAGTTAAATTTTAGTTTTGTTGATTGGTTATAGCTGATTTAGACTCACTAGGATCAACCATAGTTATTTGACTAAGGTAAAGGGGTTTGGTTGGGTTAGTAATTTCAGGGGCAATCAAGGGTATTTTAGGCTCTTGAAATGGGTCAATTTGTTAAGACTTGGTAATTTTAGAACAAAAACAAGGGTAGTATAGGCATTCCATAGGTAGAAAATAAAGCTAGAACACCCTAGGGCCTTCTAGAAGGGGGCCTTAGTGTAAATTTCAAGATTCTTAGAGAAGTAACTTGGGAAACAAGCCACAAAGTTAGGGATTAATGACCAATTTCTAAAAATAAAAGGGGGAAAAATGGGTGAAAACTTCCAGAACATTCTGCCCTATTCCTTGCCTATAAAAAGCAGGCCTAGTGCCTTGATTTACAAGTTTTTTTTAGCTCTGAAAATTCCCCCACTTTCACAAGCCTTCATCAGCTCCAATTTGAATTCAAATTCAAAATTCTCTTGATCTAGATCTTCAAAAACCAAAACAAAAAAAAAAACAACAAAAATAAAAACTACTGAAAACTCCAAAAAATTCTGCAGGAATAGATAGTTTAGATACAAATTTATTAGATCCCAAATCAAAATCCTGAAAATCAATACGAAATACAGTGTAAAAGCTTCTCCACTCTGTTTTGGTCTACTCTATTGGTTTTTCAAGCTGATTTTCAAGTTCAGCTAGTATATTTGATTGTTTGAAGCTCTTTTGGAAGTTAATTGCATCAAATTCTCCTTCCTTGGATTTGTGGTTGTTTTATGAGCTGTGTTGTTGTTGATCTCGCTGCTGATTAATCAGTATTGCTGCTGACTTCTGCTTCTTCTCATTGTATTTCAACTGCCAGGTACACATCGTGTAATCTCCAAGTTGGACATGAAATGAAGTGCACTGTTTTTCTTTTCTGTTGAATTTCACTATTATATTGCAACTAGCTTCAGGACTTTTGTTGAATTTGCATTTGTATAATAAACTAATTGTTTGGACTGTACTGCCTTATTATGGACTGTTGAATTCATGAGTTGCCTTATCTGTTTCATTCTATTTCATTAGTCTAATTCTCGTGTAGCTTGATCTCTTGCAATTAATAGATAACTTTGAGTTTGTGTTACTAGTATTTACACTCCACATTAGGATAGTCGTAAGCATGAATGCTGTTGAAGAGCTTGGATTCAATTAATGAATTCATAGTTTGATAAACTCAAAACCGAAGGTCTCGTGCGTTATCTGTTATCAATGAACTTCAATATGAATTTCGAGTGTTACCCAATATATTAAGCTATTGAAGCGGCAAAACAGTTAATATATTATATGATGTTATTAACGTCAATACCACACAAGAGGGGGAGGGGGGTGATTTGTGTGGTACCTAATTTTTGTGTTAGAAGAACCTGGTTCTTCTAAGTGTTCTAACTATAACAGTTTGCGGAATAATAAGTACTGAAAGTAAAGTGCAAATAGATTTTATGTGGAAAACCCCTAGCTCAAAAGGTGAAAAAACCACGACCTACTACTCAGTAGGATTTTCCCAAACTCCACTAAATCACTGAGCCAAAAACTGCATTTACAAAACTCTTTGTAAACCTAAGGATTAACTCTAATCCCAGTGTAGCACACAACCTCAACTGTTGCGACGCCTTCAAGTTAACTCTAACTTGAATACTTAAAGTACCTAATACAATTGCTTTTAAGAAAGCTGAAAGGTACAATATTAAAATCTACTACAACTTAACTAGACTTAGAACAAACACAATGATGAAACTGGTTCTTCTATCTTAGTTCATGTAGCTTCAGACGTGCACACTTGTATCTCGCATATATTGCTTGCAAATCAGACTTGCTCTTTTTGCTCTCAAATATGCTTAACTTCTGCGTATGTGCATTACCTGTAAAAGAGAACAACTTGGTTATTTAATAGATTAGCAGTTAGAGTTTGATCGAGACTCCAATGCTTATCCTTAGTCGATTTGAGTCCTTAACCAATACAAACTCCCATCCGTATCCTAGCTTAGGATTGTGTTCTCTTGTCATAAGGAGACTGTCCTCCTTAGAACTCAATGCAACCTTTTCGATTTCGTTCAGAAGATATTTGTTGCGCAATCTCCAATACATATCTTCCTCATGTGCATTTCATGTGCAATGGTTATGACTAATTGTGTCTCCCAAGATGGACCAGGTCCTTCCCTGAGTTCATTTGTCAATCTTCAAAACTTCAACTGAACTTGGGCCAACAAATTCCCCCTTTTTGATGATGACAAACTCTGTGCTTTTAGAGATCAGAAAACCTGTGAAACTCAGCTAAAATATCAGCACTTAGAAAATTTTCAATTTGTTATAAAGGACCAGATTAGGTTAGGTCATAAACATCACTAGTTCAGATAATGAATTTAAGCGCAATATCTTCCCCCTTTTGGCATCATCGAAAAGTTGCATAACTATTGTGAATCCCAGTAATTTAATTAGTACTCATGGCCACCGGGGCAACTGCAAGTGAACACGTGCTTTAGTTAATCAAAAATCAACTCATCAAAAATACCTATTAAGAACAAAATTAACAAAAAGCAAGAAAAGCTGCATTCATTGATTAGTGGGGTGTTTCTACACAGCAGTCCACAAAAAAGAAAAACAAAATTACCAAACCATGAGCAAAAAAAAAATAAATTGATAGAATCCCAAACTGGGTTACTGAGGGGGGTTTCTAGACTGGTTCACACTAGGACATGGCACCTAAGGCTTAGAAGAGCTGGAGGGTTGGGTTTGTAGCAAGTGGAGCATCTGTTGAAGCATTTCTTCATTTTTCTCCTTCTCCTTAGCAAGTTTAGCTCTCAACCCATTCCTTTCTCCCTCTAATTCAGCAACTTTGGCCTGAAGCCTTGATATCTCAGTATCTTTTGTCCCAACCTCCTGAACTAAGGCTCTGACCTTGCTATTCACAGGAGTTTTTACTGAAGAACCAGGTTCAACAGGAGCTGTACTGAGCATATAGTCACAAGCTTGAAGGGTTTTGCTGCCAAAATGCTCTTTGCTCGAGGCCATTTCCCACTTTTTCAGGGGAACATTCAATCGTTCAAGCACAGTTGTCAAGATAAATCCATAGGGAATGGCATGAGCTTTTGAGCCATTGATCACCCTTTCAAGCAGCTTTACAATAAAGGCAGGCCAGTTGATCTGCTTCCCTTCACTCAAACATTGCATAAGTACCAGATCCATGTAATTTGCTATATGCCTTCTTTCCTGTCTGGGTAGAAGGCATTTGTTCACAAACTCAAACAACACTTTGTGGTCTGGCCTCATTTCTCTCTTCTGAACTACCCTGGCCTCAGGTACCTCTTCATTATTTGTGGTGTGACAAAAGTTCCTTGTGATCTGAAGATCAGTAGGCAACCCATCCAGGCAAGGCTACCTCTGCCTTGTGTAGTCGTCATATCCCTCACTAGGAATGTCTAGAATCTTTCCCAGCTTTGCTGCATTGAACTTCACTTTGACACCTTTCACTTTGCTAATCACCAACCCATTCTTCACTGTCCCATTTGCCATGAACTCTACAAGTTCTTTCCTGGCCAATTTTCCATCCATATGAAGAACCATGTCCTTCCAACCCTATGCTTCTAGTGCAGTCAGAAGCTTTATCATACCTGGCTCCTCCAGGTCCTTGAGAAGTCTCCCTTTCAAAATCTTCCTCTTGCCAAACATGGCATATCTGTCCTGTTCCTTCTCTGACTCTTCTTCCTCATCATTACTCTATTCATCATCTTCTTGAGTAATTTTCACTTGTTTTCCTTTTGCAGCCGACCTTGTTCTTTTGGCAAGAACAGGTTCAGTAGGCTTGGAAGGCTTCTTGACAGAAATTCTGGATCCCTTGGATTTGGTAGTATGAACATCCACAGTAGTAGTCTTTTCTTGATGGACCTGCTCCATCTCTTCTTCTTCTTCAACCACAGCCTCCGAGCTTTCACCTACCTTTGCTTTCCCTTTCTCTTTTCTCTTTTTCTTACTTTCTTCTAAAGCCCTTTTCAATTCTGTTTCACTTTCCTTAACCTTACTTCTGGTAGCTCTAACCCTAAGAGCATATTTGGATGATGATGGTTTTCTTTTCTTGGTTGGTTTGGATGCATCAGCGATCCTTTGGGAGGAAGCCTTGCGTTGCTTTGGGTCATAGCTGGCCCCCACTTTCTTCAATAAGTCAGCCAAGTTCTCCTCTCCAGATGAACCAGGTTCATCTTGTTTCTTGCTCAGATTCACCAACCCCTCAGCAACCTCTCCTGATACACTTCCCCCTGACTTCGAGACTCCCTCTTCCTCATTCCCACAAATAGATAGCACCTCCTTCCTCCTTTTCTTACCCAATTTTTCAAAATCAGTCCCAGACACATCTTTTGCAGCCCCTATCAGAATATACCTACTCTTTACTTTTTGAATTACATCAACAGGAACAAAGCAAGTATTTACCTCTTTTGGGGTTTCTTGATGTGTCACAGTGTCGGAAGACCCAGGTTCATCTCCTTCACTGGCAGAGATGAAATCATCGGATTCAGAGCTAGAATTTGTGTCTGTTGCTGAGACT
>MU758992.1:20698-39680 GCA_026770625.1 Nicotiana glauca | reverse complement strand
CCCCCCCCCCAAACCAAACCCCCCCCCCCCCCACACCCGTTTTTTGTCTCTTTCAGAGATGAACGTAACGCCGTCGTATGCCACCATGTCGGAAATCGCCCACGGCGGCGGACGGTGGCCAAACCCCACCATCTTTACACCATAAGACACCCCCACTCCCCTCTCTCAGAATCCACAATCCAATTCCTTCGAATCATCCTAGAACACTTCGAATTTCAAATTGAAAATCGAAGTCAAAAACCCTAACTTACCCAAACCATCCCAAATTAACACCCTAGGATCCTTTCCCATAACTCTTCTATAATTTCCAAGAATTTTTCCTCGAATCACTTTTAAACTATTCGAATCTTAAAATTCCCAATCCGGGTCCTAAGATGATAGACCTAAGTTCGAGATTGATGGCGATTATGCAAATTTTAGAGCCGGTTGGGTCACTTAATAGTGTTATTCATTTGTTCTGATAGAGAACAAGGTACTAACATTATTTGGTGTCAAAATCGGAAGGTCCAGTCAAGTCCGAGTAAAAAATGGTGAGTTTCTTTTTCTTTCATTTCATTTCCCTTCTTTTATCTTTCCTTTTTGTTCCTGTATATTCGTTTCGTGTGTTCATATACATGTCTTCTGCTTTGTCTCTTTTCTTTTGTTTGGTTAGTAGAATCAATGTTTGAGTCAAGTTTTAGATTAATTGAGTGCCGTTATTTTGCTATTTGAAGTCAGAATTTTTCAGGTTCTATTTCATAATGTTTTTAGATTGGTTGGTTCGAGTCAATAGGAATGTTCAGTTTCTGATTCTCCTTGGTTGGTTGTGATCATTTAGTTTAGTTAAAATAGGTCGTATAGCTTAATAATTTGTCCGGATTGGAATGGGTCATGCAGACCCTTTCAGTTTGAATCAATTGGACCCAAGGTCTGCCAGGGTTTGGGACTGGGGTTTTTGGGTCAATTTGACTCGTGTCAGTTGATCCGGTTGCTGTTAAATTTAAAAGTAATTCACAGGGGATTTCAGGGGTAATTCAGGGGTTAAGTTGGAGTTTAACCATTAGTAGTTAATAAATAGGCCGATAATGAACTGATTGGAGACAATCCTAAGTGGAACTGAAAAGGTAATAGACATTCAATAGTGAAAAAATCAGGGAGTAACATGGGTTGAATAAAATAGTGGGAAGATCAGAGAGGGATGGGGAATTCATTTTTGAACAAATGCTTTTACAAGTTGGAAAGGTTTTAAAATCTGGTTTAAATAGCAGGCTGCCCATACCAACTGAATAGAATAATGGGAAATGAGAGTTAATGGGGAATTGACAGTCTTAGTGGGTTTAAAAATCAAAGAATATGATGGGGAATGGGTTTCTTAATTGAAAGTGGAAATTCAGGACTTTAAGTGCTCTTAAGAGCTAGAAATTAGGAGGGGGGAAGTCTTTAAATAGAGGGAGATGTGCATAGAGTTTAAAGGGGGTTCACATAGAGGAATATAGGGGAGAACACTTAAGCATACATTGAGTGATTAAGCTAAGGGGGTTTGGACATTTTAAACAGGCTAAGAGTGACTTCTTTCACTTTGAACTTCAGTGTTGTCTTGGTAAATTTGGGATTCAGTGTGTGTGTTTGAAGTAATTTGAAGTTTGAAAACTGAGCTAAGTTTTGGTTTGGAGGACACTGTTCCATTGGTTTTAAATCGATTGCTGGTTCATTCATCAAAACTGGGTCTCATTGCTATTGATTCCTGTCTTTGTTGCTGCTATCTCTAACCTGCTGCTGCTAATCTGTAATTCTTTCAATTGCTTTATTTCCAGGTACCTCTCTAACCTATGTGCAATGACTGATTGTTGAATATGTAATTCGAATGAAGTTTGGTGGACTCCAAACTCTTCCTCCTCTACTTTTCATTTTCCAAGGTCACTTAAGAAGTTAGCACTCAATTCAAAGATTTATGAAAGGTTCACTCATCTCTCTCAAAAGAATGTCACTAGTACGCCTTCAAGTACCATAGGGTTTCCCCTCATATAGATCACCACTAATTTCAGCTCACTCGGCTCAAAATTAAGTAGGACTTCTTTCGGGATGTAGTGAATGCTTTTGGATTAGGGTTGGATACAATATGGTTAAGTGGTTAGACCTTCCTTAAGCACTCCATCTTTCATTTCTCGACTCACACTTGCCAATTCTTAATGGCACTTTCATTTCATTGGGGTCTAGAGAGACATAACATCACTCTTCTTTTATCATTTCATTATTTATCTCCCCTTTTTGATTTTTGATTGCTTCGGATCATTACCTCTTTTGAATCCATTCAACCTTTTCACTAATTTACATTTTGCATTTTTCTTTTTATTCTTTTATTTTCTTGCCTTCTCTTCCCATAGAGATAATTTATTTGATTTTTTTGTGCCTTGATACCTTTTTAAACTTCCTCATCTCTCCCCCAAACCTACATTTTTAGCCGTTTGATTCATTATAGTATTAAGGAAAGCTCGGGTGCTAAGAGAGGGTCACGATACAACGAGTAAAGGCTTGTAACATGGTTATCAAATGAGAAAGGCTAAAGGCTCGAAGGGGTTGACTAGGAATAACAGTATTGGTTGGCAATAGAAAATTCAAATGGGCCAAGGAAAGCCTGCAGTCACTTCTCAAGCCAAGCAAAACTTAAGATTTTGTCTCAAAACATATTTGAGGCAAGTTCTAGACCCTTTGCACGGATACTTAGACTAACAACAAATCATCTCACCCCTCACACAACTAGATTGTAAAAGAGGATAGAGTCGAGGGACCACAACGACCACATTCAAGATTAAAGATCACTATGGTCCAATTAAACCACCCGATGATTACCGAAGTCAATACAAGAGTCACAAAGTCAATAACTAGAGCTATTTCCTTTTTCAAACCTTGTCTCTATCCATAATCACATAGTTAAATGTGTTGGTGAAAAATGAAGCATGTTTGACCTTCGAGCATGACTTGATTAGGTATTTTTATTCATTACTACAACTATTATTACCTAAACATAATACAGACTCATTACCTTAAGAAGGTTGTCGCGACATCCATCGTTGGGACAAGTCACCCAGTTCGCACAACAACTACCTTTGGAAAGAACCGCGACATTAAGAAAACTAAAGGCTTATTGTCTACTAAAACATAAAAAGAAGCTATGATAACGCCCGACTATTCCTTATAAAAAGGACAAGCGGTCGTTGCAAATATAGTCCAGAGTCAAATCCCACAGGGAATTAACCTACCAATTACTTATGTCAGACTCACTGAATTCTCCGTAATCAACTTCTCAGTTATTTTGAATAACAATTGGTGATATTTTTACTACTATAACCGAATAAAGTTACATATACTAAAAGCTAACTATGACTGATTTGTAAACAAATAAGAGAGGGATCTAAGCATGTGATTTCCCCTATTGATGGACTCCATTCCTGTTATGTTTCGCATAGATTTGCCTAATTGTCTCTATCGATCATGAGAACTCTTACCACCGTAAATCTCTCCTGAGTACTTACGATAATTTATTAGACGCACTCTCCCGAGTTATGCTAGCTGCCTTTTATTACAGCTCACTTAGATCGCATCCAAGGTTTCGTTATCCCTAATCCCACCTTTAAACCCTCGGTTATTGATTCCTCATATACTTTGGGAGTGTTGTTGTTCAAAAACTACCTAAATATGCACTCTCTCCTAAGTAATACATATTAAATAGGCACAGCTAATTGAGGATTCTATCAATTAACTACAACAAGAACGTAGTTGAACAAATAGACATTATATTGGGCAAACTATATGAACACAGCAAGAAGTTCATCCTCAACAAGTTCCACCAAAACCCTAGACTAAATAATTAGCTACTCATATCAAAACAAGATACAACCACAAAAGTATTTATAATTTGCAATAAAGATAGCAAGAAGAAGATTGAAAAACTCTAATGGTTTCTTGATCTTCTCACACTTGTTCTTTCCTCCAATTCAGTCTAAAAACATGCTTTTCTTTTTTTTCTTGGGCGAGTTTATGGAGATTATATAGGGTTAGGATAAGTTTACCATGATTTACACTTAAGTCCCTAAATTTTTGGGCAATTACACAATCAACCGCGGCAGAATGCGGTGCGACCGCGGTGAAATGCATCAATTCTGCCTCACTCGTTTAGCCTACCACGTTCCAGCGCAGTCGACCACAGTCGCGGTGGCCTCTTGTCCAGTCATCCTGTACCTTTTTCTTGCTTATTTTTGTTTGGGTTCTTCTTGATTGGCCTTATATCCACATTATTGACTCCAAAACACTCCAAAGTCACTTCCTAGCTTGGATTAGTTCCTGAAAAGCAAAAGAACACCAATTAGAGTATTTTGTTATAATTTTGCATTTAAAACAACAATAAAGTATGGTTCATATAGAGGGTAAATAGAGTTTATATAGCCTACTATCAACACCCCACACTTAAACCGTTGCTAGTCCTCTAGCAACAAACAACATTCTATAGGCCTAATCCTCATGGGACCTCCCCTACTCTTTATACCAAGAATACTTCACACAGGTAGACTACTTCAGCGTAACCTCCCCACCTCAAGAGTGGACTCCTTTCTGGCCACGCAATACCCCTAAACAGCTCTCCTACTCTCAGTTAGAGGTCCAGACTTCCCTTCATGAATCATGTGCCTACTCACTATAAAAGAGACTTATATCATTTACAAACCACACACTGAGGAAATCGAGCACAACATTTCACTCAACCTCAAAATCAAATTCTTATGCCACAAACAACGCACCATAGTCTTGCCCGTAGTGTAATACTCGACTAATCGAGTTCATTCAGTCTAGAATCAAATAGGACTTTATTTGGTTGTAATGTGGGCTGCGGGATGGGTAGGATACATATGGGTATAGTGACAACACATCCCTAAGCACTCCACTACAATGTGTACTTTTAAGCTCTTAACTTTGTCACACCTTCATTCCACCATTACATTGTTGTGTTACCCTCTTGATTTTTTATTTTTTTAAGCACACTTTTTCTTTTAATAGATACCACCAATTTGAGGCTTCTCTTCTCTTGTTTTTTTTTCTTTTTTCTTTCTGGTGGCTTCTAATATTGTTTATCAACCATTGCACTTTTTTATCTTTTTATGTCCCCTTAATTCCACTTAACAGCCCAACCAACCACCCCATGCTTATCATATTCATTACACTTTGAGTGCTTCTAAGAGGTGATAGGGTTCAACAAGATAGGCTATAAACTCGGGTTAGGTTTGTAATGTGGTTGCCAAGGAAAACAGGCTTACAGGCTCAACGAGGTTGACTAAGGTATATACAATTAAGTGGTAACAAGCATACATAGAAAGGTTAAGCAAAGAAACGCCTATATCACTTTCCTGACCAAACGTGGCTACCATTTCGCTTTGTACACACACAGGGCAAGTTCTAGACATTGAATGTTAACACAGAATACAGAAAGCCTCACTTAAACATGGCACATGAATCAATTCAGTTAGGATCATTAGGCAATCTGTTCTAAGTACTTCAACCATTCAGGAACATACAATGTAAGGCCTTATTTGAGTCAACTAAAGAGCCTAAGTGTCATACTAAAGCAGTCTTTATTCAAGGTACCATAGAGTTAAGGGTCCCTATTTCCATTTTTTTTCTCGCCCAGGACTTCCTAACCTAAAAAGAAAAAACTAACTACACCCGGTTCAAATAGATACCCTTGGAAAAGAACCGTGGTTTAAAGAAAAAACAAGGAGGAGTTGATACACTACCTAACAAATGAAAATATTTTGTTTTTGTTTTTTTTTCTTTTTTTTGTTCGACTTAAGTCCCTCAAGAGACCCCTCGAGAGGTGTCTATCTTCTGGCCAATTAGTATTTAAGTAACATCAACCAAAAACACCCAACAACAACAACCATCCCCCACCCCACACTTAAAGATTTGGCATGTCCCCATGTCAAAGAATTTAAAGTAGAGTATGGTAAGGGGACTTCCCTGGTGCTCAGTCCTGATCAGAGACGGCGCTAGGATCGAGGTGACATGCTCGTCTTAGTGCACGGATCCAGCCCATGATCTTTTTCTTCGACCTAGCATGTTGAGTATTCAAATTGTCAACTCTAGTGCCCAAGTCAGTGACCGAAGTGCGTAGGCCATCCATTTCTTGCTCCAGGGTTGTCATGCGGGTACTTTGTCAGGCCTATGATGGGCCTGCCTCATCAACACTCTGCTCTGGTAGGGCGACAACATGCATAGTTCCCTCAATATCATCACCGGTATCATCATTAGCATCAACCACCACAACCAGCTCTTTCCCAACTATGATTTTGCTAGCCCAGAATGGGGCTTTCAATCGCAACTTCCCATCTACTATGGGATTTTCAGGAACCCGTGAAGCACAACACAGCTTGGTGACCAAGGAGGGGAAGTAGAACCCTTTGAGTACTTCCTGGGAGCGAATGAACATCTCTTCTTGAATGAGCCAAGCCATATCAAAATTATGTTGGCTCATGAATTAATAAATCACCGCAGCTCTCGGCCCATTAACATCTGTGGTATTGTTGGATGACAGCAAACATCTGTTGATGATCTTCAACCGACACTTAGCTTCCCAATTGAGAGATTGAGAGTTCAGGGTAATTCTCTACTTTATCCAGATTGGATCCCGATTAGCCACACAGATTGTTTGAAGAATTGGTTGCCACCCGACATATCGTGAGGGATGACAACCTCGGTAATAATCTGTCTCTCTAGTGAACACCGGCAACCTGTACACTCGACATATGGCCTCAAGAGACGCATCCACCGGTGTACGACCGTTACAACCCTATCAATATGTTCTGAGCAATTTGCATAGAATTCATGTACTAGCAGCACATTACCCTCCTCTTGTTCATCAAAGAAGATATCCAGATGATGTCTCCTCAATTCTTCATAGATACATGGGCATTCAACTTGCAAGGCAGGCCTGTCAATGTGTACTTCTGGCAATAGCTTTTTGGACGCCTTTGCATGAAACTTATCTTGAGATAATTTGGAAACAAACCGAGAGCGGTCAAATTGGTCCGCACAAACACTTTGTGAGCATGGTCTATAATTTAACACACCTAACCCATAGAAGCATAAATTCACCCCCACATCAACCATTCTTACTTCACAATTCCACTCTACCACACTTGACTTTACACAACAATACCAAACTCGTCTATATAATATTTTTACACATTACCCACTAAAAAGAAGAAAAAAAAATCAAAAAACTAACTTTAAATATTATAACAATTAAAGCATTAACTTGCAAAATAGAAAAGTACAAGAAGAGAGATGAAAAGCTTTCCATACCTGATTCTTGTAGAAGGTGTGAGTAATGGAAGTTGGGGAAGAGAGAGTTGGAAGTGTATGGGCGTGTTTGGGAGAGATAGGTTGTGTGAGAGATTCGAAGAGAAAAAGAAGAAAAGAGAGAGAGAGATGTTGGGTTAGGACTTGTAGAGTGAGAGAAGAATGGGGAAAGTGAGGGTGGGGAGGGTGTGTTTTAGTGTTTAAGAGGAAAAAGAAAAAAAACAATAAAAAATTTTTTAACTTAACTTACCTGGGTGACAGACCTGTGGCGAATCACCACGGTCCCACCGCGGCCGCGGTGAGTGAAGGGTGTGAAACAAAATGTTTGCATTTCACCATGGCCGTGCTACGGTCCCACCGTGGTCGCAGTGGATCGAGCAATCCTAAAATAGAATACTCTTCATGTACCATGATTGTGCCGTTGTCGCAGTCACGAGTTTTTTTTTATTTATTTATAAGGATTTTAGTTTCCTACACATCTGGTACAACCTCAAACATAAGAAAAGAAACCAAAAGAAATCATGGGTTGCCTCCCACGCAGCGCCTGATTTAACGTTGCGGCACGGCTCAGATGAGTGCATTTAAGGCTTGCTCAACCTCTGAGGTTTAGTCAGATGGATCACTGACACTTCCTTGGATTCATCCATGGCCACATATAGTTTCAATCTTTTCCCATTGACTCTAAATGTGTGGGAATATTTCTCTGAGGCAATCTCTATGGCACCTGAAGGGAGCACTTCGACCACACGAAAAGGTCCAGAACATCGTGACTTGAGTTTACCCAGAAATAGCCTTAGTCGTTAGTTATAAAGCAACACCATGTCTCTGGGATTGAAATTTCGCTCAATAATGTTCTTGTCGTGCAACCTCTTCATTCTCTCCTTGTATAACCTCGTGTTCTCGAAAGCAAGAAATTGGAACTCGTCTAACTCATGTAATTCTGTGACTCTATTTGTTCCCACAGCCTCAATGTCCAGATTTAGCTGTTTCATTGCCCACCAAGCTCTATGTTCTAGTTCCACTGGCAAGTGACAGGCCTTCCCAAATACCAACTTATATGGTGACATACCAATTAGTGTTTTGAAAGTGGTTCTATTGGCCTAGAGTGCATCATCCAGCTTTTTCGCCAATCAGTTCTTGTGGCGTTTACAGTCTTGGTCAGCAGACTCTTTATCTCTCTATTCAACACTTCAACTTGTCCATTGGTCTGAGGATGATATGGGGTATCCACCTTGTGGCGCACATCATACTTTTCTAGCAATATCTCGAAGGCTCGATTGCAAAAGTGACTGTATCCGTAACTGATAATAGCTCTCGGGGTCCCAAAACGGGTGAATATATTCTTCTTCAAAAATTCCACCAGCACCCTTGCATTATTGGTGGGGAGTGCTGCAGGTTCCATCCATTTGGACACGTAGTCTACAACAACAAGTATATACTTATTGCCAAAGGAACTGACAAAGGGTCTAGTGAAGTCTATCCCCCATACATCGAACACTTCAACCTCTTGAATTGGGTTCATAGGCATCTCATGGTGACAGGAAATGTTCCCGCTTCACTGACATTCATCACAACCCTTCACCCATTGATGTGCATCCTTAAACACTGTTGGCTAATAGAACCCGACTTCTAGAACTTTTGCTATCATCCTGACTCCTTCAAAATGTCCGCCATATACCGATGCGCGACATGCCTGCAAAATAGAAGATTGTTCTATCTCGGGGACACACCTCCAGATCATATTGTCAACATAAATTCTAAACAAATAAGGTTTATCCTAGTAATACATGTGGCAGTCGCGGTAAAACTTTTTTTTTGCAGAGAGGAAAGGTCATAGGGAACTATACCCCTTGGCAGGTAATTTGCAAAGTCTGCATACAATGGCACTTCCTCAAGGCTTTTGGTGAGCAGTTGCTCATATGGAATGGTTTCTAGAACATCCTCTACCTCACGGCGGTTTCAGCTCCTTCAAGTCGCGATAGATGATCAGCAACCTGGTTTTTCGTTACGAGTACGAATCTCCTTGTCAAACTCTTGCAGTAACAACACCCAATGAATCAGGTGCAGTTTGGACTCCTTATTTTCAATCAAGTACCTGAGAGCGGCATGGTTCGTATATAAAATTACCTTAGAGCCAATCAGGTATGATCTGAACTTGTTGAATGCGAACACCACGACCAGCATCTCCTTTTCAGTCACAGTGTAGTTCAGTTGAGCTCCACTCAACGTTCTACTGGCATAGTAAATTGGGTGCATTATCTTTTCTTTTCGTTGTACTAGCACTGCCCCTACTGCATAGTCACTGGCGTCACACTTGAGTTCGAATGGTTGCTCCCATTGGGGGCAACAATGATGAGTGTTGTGACTAGACTTTTTTCAACTCCTCTAATGCAATCCTGCAATCATCAGAAAACATGTAAGGGTGATATTTTTCTAACAACTTACAGAGAGGGTTGGCAATTTTTGAGAAGTCTTTGATGAATCTCCGGTAGAAACCGACATGCCCAAGGAAGCTCCTGATTGACTTGACTGATGTGGGTGGTGGCAGCTTTGCTATCATATTGACTTTAGCACGATCTACCTCGATTCCCTTTCTTGATACCCGGTGTCCCAAGACTATACCCTCTTGTACCATGAAATGATACTTTTCCCAATTAAGTACAAGGTTAGTCTCCATACATCTTTTCAACACTCGGGTCAGGTTTGTGAAGCACTCATCGAATGAGATTCCTACCACTGAGAAATCATCCACGAACACCTCCATTATGTCTTCCACCATGTCAGTGAATATGGCCATCATGCACCTTTCCAACCACTTAATCACCTCCTTCTTCACCACTTCCTTCATGTTGGGGTTCAGCCTTCTTCTTATGCATACAATATGCCGGGCTGATCCCCTTAATGTCTGCCATAGTCAACCCAATGGCAGTCTTGCACTCCTTGAGCACCTGCAAAAGCTATTGTGCATGCATATCTAACAAACTAGATGAGATAATAATAGGTAATGTGGAGTTAGGTCCTAGGAACGCATACTTGAGATGGGCGGGCAGTGGCTTCAACTCCAGCTTTAGTGGTTCTTCTATGGATGGCTTGGCTTGAGGAGTTTCTCTATTTTCTAAGTGCAGGGGCTCAAATTCAAGTGTTCTCTGCAAAAACCCTCTGCCCTCTAGAGCCAGCACCCATTCTGCTAATTCTTCCCCGTTCACCTCATCTAAATTCACAAGACATGCAGCAAGAGGATCTTCAATAGTCAATGTCTCATCATCCTCTTCCATGATTACATCCACGACATCATAAGAGAATAATTGGTGAATTCACTTGGTCGCCTCATAGATTTCTACACGTTGAATGTTATCTCCTCATCGTTCAACCTCATCTTGAGCTCCCCAGTTTCACAATCAATGAGGAGTCGCCCTGTTTCCAAGAACGACCTTCTCAAAATTATGGGAATTTCTTCATCCACCTTACAATCCAGAATTACAAAATCTACATGGAACACAAATTTCCCTACATGTATCAATACATCATCCAAAATACCTGAGGGTTTTTCACTGTTTTGACAGTTAGCTGCAACAACATAGACGTGGGTCTAGATCTTCTAATCCCCAAACTGTTATAGATCGCCAGGGGCATAAGATTTATTCTAGCCCCCAAATCACAAAGTGCCTTGGCAAAGGCAAAGTTACCAATGATGCTGGGAATTATGAAACTCCCTGGATCAGACAACTTCTCAGCCACTGGTCTAGTCACCACAGCACTGCAGGTCTAAGTTAGAGTCACTGTGGCCAAATCTTGGAAGTTGAATTTTTAGGACATCAGGTCTTTCATCATTTTTGCATAACCAGGCATCTTCTTCAAAGCATCAATCAATGGAATATTTACCTGGATTTGTTTCAACATCTCCAAATATTTCTTTTATTGCTCCTCTTTCTTTTATTTGGCCAGCCTCTGTGGGAATAGTGCTGGGGGTCTCTTTTTCCCAATTATTTGGGTTTTCTTTTTGTCACACACCACCTCAACTTCCGGTTCCTGGGCTGTCTCAACTTCTTTCTCAGTCTCAATCTGTGTGTTGGTTTCTTCCTAGGAAGGTTGTACTGTCAATTATGTTGAATCATCTAGCTCAATAGGCATTGGTAAAAGTGTCTCAACCTGTCTGCTTTCTCGAACCCTCTCTTGCTCCAAGTCTAAGTCTCTGCCATTACGTAGACTTACTGCCATCAGCTGCTTCGGGCCTTGTTCTTCTGTATTTACCTGAGTGTTTGTAGGCAATGTCCCATGAGGACAATTATTCAAAGACATCGAGATCTAACCCATTTGCACTTCAATATTCTTTATAGTTGACTCAAGTGCATCTACTCTTTCACTCATTTTTACATTTGACCCAATAACTTGCTGCATCATTGCCTCGAGTCTAGCAAACCCATCTTCCTGTCTCCCACCATGTCGTTGCTGAGGAGGATGATAACCTTGCTGCTGATTTTGGTTGTTGTATCATTGTGGACTTTGGTAGGGCGCCACATTATTGTGAGGTCGCATGGCTCCCATATTTCCATTGTTATGCTGTGGCCGGACTGGCCTGTATGGCTGATTCTGTTAGCCCTAATTCTGACCACCTTGTCTTTGACCCCCATAATTAGACACATAATTCATGTCCTCAGGGTAAACATGATGATCACTTTCTGCATATTCCATTGGCTACTAATTGGCTAGCTAATGCAAGATGTGCATAAGCCCCCATTGGTTGTATCTACAGTGTGCACTTGCTGCTTCTGCCCTGACTCTTCCACCTTTTTGGTGAGTATACTCATTTGTGTCATTAAGGTGGCAATATTTTCAGCAAGAGTGTTGGATGGATCTAAGGGCATTGAGTGAACTATTGGAATGATAGGTGTATTCTTGGCTGTACACCATGAATTATGTGCCATCTTGTCAAGCAGGACCTGGCTTTCTCTCCATGATTTGCTCAAGAATGCCCCACAAGCTGAAACATCAACATTAGCCTTCACGCTATATGTTAGACCCATGTAAAACCGCTGCCCCAATAGCTGCTCTGAAATACCGTGGTGCGGACATATTACCAACATCCCTTTGAATCGTTCCCATGTTTCTTGAAGTGTTTCCATTGGTTTCTGTTTGAAGCTCAAAATTTCATCAATTTGCTGAGTAGTCTTGTTGGGTAGATGAAACTTATTCACAAATTGCTTGACTGACTCCTCCCAAGTCGTGATGGAATTAATGGGGAGTGAATTTAGCCAAGTCTGGGCAGCTCCTGTCACTGAGAATGGAAACAACAACAACTTTATTGCTTTCTGAGTTACGTTGGGCTGCCTTTGGCTTTTGCAGATTGACAGGAAATTCTTCAAGTGCTGTTGAGGATCTTCAATGTATGACCCTGAAAATAGTCCCTTATTTTGCAGCAAGTGCAGCATGTTGTTTGTGATTTGAAAAGATTCGACCTGTATCTGCGGGAGTAATATCATTGTGGCCAAATTCTCAACTGTGGGTTACACCCAGTCATAAAGAGGATCCTCTTGCACAAGGGTGCCACTACGGCCACAGCCGGGTCTACCTCGCAATCCCCCATGTCTGGTTCAAGTTGTTTAGTTGATTGTTTTTCCAGTTGGCCCGATTAAAGGCCTTGAAAACTTTTTTTGGATCTAATAATGCTTCAAATACTTCACCAGTTCTCGATGCGTTTCTAGGCATGCACCTATACAACCAAGTTAACAAACGTTAAAATTTCAATTTACTAGATGCACTCTCTCCACCGTAAATCTCTTCCTAGTACTTACGATAATTTACTAGATGCACTCTCCTGAGTTACGCTAACTGGATTTTATTATAGCTCACTTAGATCGCACCCAAGGTTGCGTTATCCCTAATCCTACCTTTAAACCCTCGGTTATTGATTCCTCATATACTTTGGGAGCGGTGTTGTTCAATAACTACCTAAATATGCACTCTCTCCTGAGTAATACATATTAAATAGGCATATCTAATTGAGGATCGTATCAATTAACTACAACAAGAACGTAGTTGAACAAATAGAGATTAAATTGGGCAAACTATATTAACACAACAAGAAATTCATCCTCAACAGGTTCCATCAAAACCCTAGACTAAATAATTAGCTACCCATAGAAAAACAAGATAAAACCACAAAAGTATTCATAATTTGCAAATAAAGATAACAAGAAAAAGATTTAAAAACTCTAAAGATTTCTTGATCTTCTCACTTGTTCTTGCCTCCAATTCAGTCTAAAAACAAGTTTTTCTTTTTTTCTTGGGCGAGTTTGTTGAGATTATATAGGGTTAGGATAAGTTTCTCACGATTTATACTTAAGTCCCTAAATTTCTAGGCAATTACACAGTCGACCACTGTCACGGCAGAATGCGGCGCGACTATGGTGAAATGCATCAATTTTGCCTCACTCATTTGGCCTACCATGTTCCAGCCACGGTCGATCGTGGTTGCGGTGGCCTCTTGTCCTGTCATCCTTTGCCTTTTTCTTGCTTATTTTCATTTGGGTTCTTCTTGATTGGCCTTATATCCACATTATTGACTCCAAAACACTCCATAGTCTCTTCCTAGCTTGGATTAGTTCCTGCAAAGCAAAAGAACACCAATTAGAGTATTTTGTCATCATTTTGCATTTAAAACAACAATAAAGTATGGTTCATTTAGAGTGTAAATAGAGTCTATATAGCCTACTATCAAGCTACTAAATTAAACACGAACTAATAAGGAAACAAACATAAAGAATCTAAAAAGCAATAAGTGTAATGAATATACAGAATGAGAGAGATAGAGAGAAGATATATACATAATGAAAGAAAGAAAGAGAGAATATATATACATGAATAAGGAAAGAAAGAGAATAAACTCAAGTTATTATAGGCCAAATGTCTCAGAATGTACCAAATATAATAAATAAACTCCAACTCTCCCCCCTCTCCCCCAAATAAAGATAATCATTGTCCCCAATGCTTAACAAAATAAGATTCAAAGAGGGGAAAAAGTGAAGAAAACTCCCTGTGTCTCCTTGGAAATATCTGTGTCCCCAGCAATGTCACCGCCCTCAGGCTCATCCAATTGTATCTCATCATCCTCAACTCTAAGAGTGGCTGGGTTGGTGAACATCTGACGCATTGCCTCAGTAGTTCTAGTAGCAAGGTTTGGCTCATTAGACTGGCCAACTGGTTCTATCAGTGCAGATGGGGCTGTAGGATCTGGTGCTGACTGGTGTGGGTCAAGTAACATGTCGAATGGAAGATCTCCGGCAGTAACAATTCTCTTCACTTCTCTTCAGAGCTTGTCAACTGACTTCTTGCTAGACTGGGATTTCCTTATCTTCTTTACTTCCATTCCTAGCTCTTCGATTACTGACCCATGTTATACCAAGAGCCATGATAGTGTTCTGGTTTTCTAGGAGCTTCTTCAATGTCTCTTCAACGGTCGGGGGCATATGAGGTGCCTGAATAGAAGACTGCGCTGCAATAGTACTGGATAAGTCAGACACCTTTGCAGTGGCTGACTGCATCCGGTTGTTGAGGCTCACCAATATCTCGTAGACTCGCAGTATAAAAAGTAAGCCATTAGGCATGGGAACCGGCTTCAAAGCCGAGTGGAAGCTGTGGCGGGGACTACAGTAGGGACTGTAGATGATAGTGGAGGCATGGTTGCAGCACTGGATGAAGGCTTGGATGATGTGGATGGAACATAATTTGTCTCAACCACACCACGGCTGGCTCATCAGACTGGACTGTGGTAGTAGACAACTGAACTTTCCTTTTCGGGTTGTTCACATCCATAAGTGAGTACCAAGAGAAAGGCTTCTTCGGCTTCACCTTTGAATTGAAATCCCTTGGTTCTACACTTGCATCCATAATATACTCAATAATAGTGTTGGCATATGGGTAGGAAGAATCATCCTACCTGGAGATCACTGAGATTTTGTCCGACATCACGGCACCCACATTTATAGGGGACCCAACCATTATAGAAGCAACCAAGACTACCCGAGGAATCGGCGAGTGAGTCTCATTTTGAATCGGGTCTAGCCTGATACAGACAATTGATTTACACCCTTTTGCCTCGAAGCTCAATGTGCTTCATTGGATAGGAACTTCAGCAGTGATCCATGGTGGTGGTGATCCTAGTAAAACTAGAATCTTTGTTAACCAAGGGCGAACTGCATCTCCAAGTGCATACTTCTCCAAGTATTCTTTTGGCTCGATATCATCAAAGCCCAAGTATGTGTTTAGTGTGTTCTAATCAAATCGCACTTTGAGGTTACGAACTTCTGTCACCTTTGTCTCTTTTTTGATATGCGCCACATTGGCATAGAATTCCCGGACAAGGTACTACTTGGAATCTACCACACTCTGAGTAAACCACATCCACACTTTGCATTCTCTGAATTGCCTCAGTACGGCCGAGTTGTATCTCTCTAAATCTGTCGGTAAGAAATGTCGCTCAAGTGTTAGCGACCTTGCTGGCAACTATGTGCAGAAGCTAACAAAAGCTTCTAGGCTGACAAATCAGTCCTCCCAGACCTCTTTCTTCTTTATTCTTTCAAACCTAGAAGCTGCAGTATCTCCCATCTGCCATCATCGGGGATATCCTGAACTGGTGTATCTTGTGCCTCAAGAACAAGTGTAGTCGATGGCTCAGAAGCCTGACTAGAACTTTTTGATCCTTCGAAAGTGCTATGAGATAAGGACGACTCGTCCTTGAGTTGATATCTTCCTTGTGGCCTTGGCTATACAGACAGTTTCTCTTGAATATAGGCTGAGTTGCCCTCTGATGCTTCCCTAGATGGGACATATGAGCTTGTCTCGGAGAGATCTGCACCTATCCCTTTGCCGGTTGTAGCTTTCTTTATAATTGGCTTTTATTGGCCAAAGGGGTAAGTCACTCTTGCCTCGACCCCGAGAAGGTTTACCCGTCCTTTTAGAAGTGTCGCCTATGCCTCTAGATCGAACAATTATCTATATCGAGCAAAGGCAATAGTTAGTTGCAATTCAATGTTCAAACATACAAAAAGATATGCAAGTATACACCAGAAAACATAGTGAGGTTCATAGTTCAAGCATGCTTGCAAGATAAGGATCTACCGTCCGCACAATTTTCTTATGGCCACAAATGAGTCCTTGTGGACCACACAATTTTGTTTTGCGGTCACAAAAGTGAAGTGCGGTCTGCACAATTTCACTTGCGGCTGCATCACAAAAACCCAAAATATGCCAACTCTCTAATGATAGAGAATTGGCCGTTGCGCGGCAACAATATGATTTCTGCGATCCGTACAATTTTGGGTTGCGAACGCGAGATAATCTTTTGCGGCTGCACAATTCTTGTGTGGTCCTCACTTCACGAGGGCTTTAGGATTTGGTCTTTTAGCATACTCTCTAAACTTTGCGTCTTTGTCAGTAAAAACCCAGTTCTGCGGCCGCACAATTCATGTTTGGACCGCATATTTCTAAAACTCATGTTGAAATTTCCTTCTTGACTTGCGGCCGTAGATGAAATTTTGCGGTCCACAATTTCTTCTGCAACCGTAGAGTTTCTTCTGCGGACTTCACATTTGTGCTTTTGTGCCCTTTATTGCCTTGTGCTTCGGATCACTCCTTTTTTATTCGAAT
This sequence comes from Nicotiana glauca, assembly GCA_026770625.1. Classification (NCBI taxonomy): domain Eukaryota; kingdom Viridiplantae; phylum Streptophyta; class Magnoliopsida; order Solanales; family Solanaceae; genus Nicotiana; species Nicotiana glauca. The sequence continues at coordinate 22,709 of MU758992.1, read as the reverse complement.
TTTATCTCGGGAGACCAACCCTCCAGCACGCCTGCAATTTGCATAAATTCATTAGTTTTAGGAACACAATTCAATATTTTTTGGACTAATACAAGAGCTAGAAGGTTCTAATAAGCAGTCAAAATCTCCATAAATCACAGCCCTTTCATCTGGTACGGCCGGTATAACATTCTTTTCTTCTGGAATCTGGTCACAAACTCCTGCAACAACTGAAACTCTCTTTGTGCAATTGTAAATATGTCAGTCTTTCAGGCCTGTACCTTCCTGGCCTCGGCATGGACCTTAGTGAAAGAATCCGCGAGCATCTCAAAGGAGTCTATAGAATGCTTAGGCAAAAGTGAATACCAATTCAAGGCTCCCTTCGTAAGGGTCTCCCCGAATTTGTTCAATAAGATTTACTCAATCTCGTGGGGAGCTAAATCGTTCCCTTTTACTTCTGTAGTATAAGTGGTGGTGTGCTCCTAAGGATCTGAAGTCACATAATACTTTGGCACGTCTGGCATCTTAAACCATTTCGAGATCAATTCTGGTGTTGCTCGGTTTGAACGACAGTTGGGTATACTTCTTTGAATTCGGTCCTTTCAGTACTGGCGGTGCACCCAAAATTTGATCCATTTAAGCATTTATTTCACTCATAAACTGCATGAGTTTGACTTTAAAGGGATCGTATTCATTATTGCTGCCAGAACCGCCATCGTTCCTCTCGACCCTGTCAAAGTCGACTTTGTCCCTTGGCGTATTTTTATCGACCCTCCGCATTGTCTGATTCACGAGAGCACCGGGAGGAACTGCACCTTGTCCATTCACATTGTTGGAAGCACCCGACAATGCCTACTTTAGTTCCGTGATTACATGATCCTGTCGTGTGAGATGGTCTATTATAGCCTCTTGTTGCTACTTCAATATCTTTACTATTTTCGATGATGTGTTTGTATTCAGCATCATCGGGAGTCGCCTCACGAACATGTCACGGATATCGGCCACCGTAGACCAGTGTGGCCTCGTCTCCCTCGTTGTGGGTATCGCTGATGGAATCTTCATGCTGAGAATGATTTTCTTGGGCCTCAACGTTGTGTGTGTTGTTAACACCATTATCTGTCATTTTTAATGATATTGCTAATATCAAAGAATCAAACAAGTTAGTAATAGATGCAAAGATCAATTCAATTACACAACTGTCTATGCCCCGCGGTGGTTGCCAAACTGTTTACCCGTAAAACGATACAGTTGAATTTGTACGTGGTTCATAGATATGCGAATTAATTTGATCCAAAAATAATAGATGAATTAAACAAAAAAGTAAAATTTAGCCTTGAAATTGAAATGAATCGGTATATATCTTAATCCCGGGCACAAAGCTTCCAGAGGCAGTAAGAACAATATAGATAAGCAAGAAAGTAAAATGTTATTGAGCTTTTGAAAGAGTGTAATATATGCTTTTCAGAAAATTCGTCCTTACAATGATGATAAAGCTCACTATTTATTGTTATACCTAAGGAACAAGGTCATATGATCAAGTCTCTCTTTAATAATAATTATGAGGGTCATTGAAGAATGTGTAGTGGCGGTTGGTGGATGCCATATTCTCTGTAACGGATTATGCACTTAATGTTGTAGAATATTCTTCATTGAATGTTACCGGATGACGACATTTATTTTATCTTTATGAGTATCATTTTTTAGATGACAAGCGAGATCATTGCCTTCGAGTTTGACTATCTTGTGTCTTCAGCTCCATGTGTCACTTTCTCATGCGATCATAAAATATAAATATATTATATTAATTTTCTATTAAATGTGAATCAAAGGAGGAGGAGAGGAAAAAAGACAGCAAAAATTGAACCTAAATATGTTTTGTGCAAGACTTCGACACTACTACTAGAATATTAAATTGTACAACTTGCTTTCGTCTTTTCTTCTTTAATTGACGGTGGAGATACTGAACAATTAATTTGTCAAAGCAAAAGGTACCTTACAGGGTAAAGTAGTGGGGGTAAGTGTCGTGGCTTGC
>MU758992.1:7983-19762 GCA_026770625.1 Nicotiana glauca | reverse complement strand
CCCGGAAACCGACTTTTATTATTGACAAATGACAAATAGCTCTGGTACAGTGACTGTCCTTCTCTTTCGTGACTATGTTTGATAGCTCAACTTCAATAAGTATTTTTTATTTTAAAAAAGAAAAATGTTGAATAAAATCTAGAAGATCAGACCCTCGGCCCCGAGTTTATTGTCATTTCTACCATCAATCTAATTCCAAATACATCTTACCAAACGACCCCGTATATATATACTATGGGGTCGTCTGGTAAGATGTATTTGAAAAAATAATACTGTATATATAAACTTTGATATTATTAATCTTTTTTTTATAGTATTTTTCAACATATATATAATTAATACATATATTAGCTAGTTATACACCTTATTAGTATTTCAAACCATGGTATGAGTAATACCATGCTTTTTAATATATGGATAAACATGTATACACTCATATGCAATATACGTTAATTTTAATACACCAAATCAAACAGTGGATAAGAAATAATTTCAGCATAACTAATTCTAGCATAATTAATTCTACCATTACTAATCCCAACATTATTAATACATCATTCGGTCTTCTTATACACTTTACCAAACAATCCCTAAAAGCTTTCTGTCCACGGTTGTTAGCTTCTTGTTCCTGTTACTTCTAATTTTTGTGGTTGTTACATATGTTACATTAATTAGTCGAGTACTTAAACTCAATTTCATATTTAACTTTGTTAGCTTTTTCTTTTCTTTTGGTGCGGGAGCTGGAAGGAAAGAGCTAGAATACAGCCCATTTAATAAGGAAATAACGAAGTTGAAATTCACAAGAGAGCGAAAATAATCGAATTCCCATTTGAAAAAAGTAAAACGTAAATCCACCTAATTAGTTCTTAATTTACATACTCCAATACTCCATCCGTTTCAATTTATGTAAGCTCATTTGACTGGGCACATAGTTTAAAAAAAAAAGAAAACTTTTAAATTTGTGATGTAAAATGAGACACATATATTTTGTGTGGCCATAAATCATTGCATAAAGGTAAATTGTTACTAAATAAAGAAATATGTCATTCTTTTTTGCACGGATTAAAAAGAAAATAAGTTCACATGAATTGAAACGGAGGGAGTACATTGTTTGCCTCTGCTTGTTATTGTGATGACCCAAAAGGTCATCTTCTGTTTTAGAAGTCGAATCCGTATTCCGGCCTTAAAAACCTCATTTTATCTCTCCTTGATTTGCGTGTGCAGTCCGGGCGTGTATCCGGAAAGTCCTTATGTAATAAATTTAGGAAAATGATTATTTTTGGCCTAAAAAGTTAATTTTTGTTGACTTCGGTCAACGTTTTGGGTAAACGGATCAGGACTCGTGTTCCGACGGTTCCGGAGGATCCGTAGTAAAATATGGGACCTGGGTGTATGTCCGAAATCGAATTCTAAGGTCCCTAGCCAGAGAAATAAATTTTTGAAGGAAATTGATAAAATTGAAAATGTAATAATTTAAAGGATTTGATCTTGTTGGTATCGGGCCCGTATTTTTGTTCCGGAGCCCGGTATAGGTCCGTTATGATATTCAAACCTTATCTGTGAAATTTGATAAAAAACGGAATTGAATTGGCGTGATGTTTTGAAACTATTTTAAAAATTTGATGTGTTTTGGTGTTGCATTCGTAGTTCTAAGTATTATTTTGACGATTTGATAGCGCGCGTAAGTTCATATGATGTTTTAAGACTTGCGTGCATGTTTGGTTTAGAGCCCCGTGGGCTAGGGTGAGTTTTGGATAGGCTACAGAGTGATTTGGAACTTAAAAAAATAGTTGGTATGCTTCAGCTCTGTTGCAGGCCTCAAACCTCGCAAATGCGAGGTCAGGGTTCGCATTTGCGATCACCGTGGAGGTCGCATTTGCGAGGCTTTCATTGCAAATGCGAAGGAAGTTGGGCCAGCTTATGTTCGCAAATGCGAACAATCTTTCGCATTTGCGAAGTTGATCGGGGGTGGGCTTTATTCGCATTTGCGAAGAAAGTGGTCACAATTGCGATCGTTGCACCGCATTTGCGAACAATATGTTCGCATTTGCGAAGGCAGCAGAAATGCAAAAAGTTCACATTTGCGAGCTTCTCATTTGCGAAGCTCAGGTCGCAAATGCGACATCTGCGGCTGTTCAAAATATAACTTAGACGGGATTTTCTCCCATTCTTTACATTTTTCAAATCCTAGAACCCTAGAGGCGATTCTCCCAAGACCAAATCTTTACCAAAACTTTGGTAAGTGATCATAACCCACTTTATTTCACTTTCCCATCACATTTCATGAATTTCCAACTAAAAATTTAAGATTTCTATGGTAGAAATTAGGGGTTTAGGTAGAATTAGGGATTTTAATAAATTGGGGATTTAGACCTTAATTTGGGGTCAGATTCCAAAACTAAATGTATATCCGGGCTCGGGGTGAATGGGTAATCGGATTTTGATCTGAATTTTGAGTTTTGATCAAGCGGGCGACTCTTTGGGAAAATGTTGGAAAATCTATAATTATGCATTGGAATTAATTTTTTTAGAATTTATTGATGTTATTAAGTTAATTATGACTAGATACGAGTATATTGGTGGTGGAATCGAGAGGTAAAACGGTATTTGAGCTTTGAAATACCTGTTGGCTTGATGTAAGTGTTTGGTCTAACTTTTACTTGAGGGATTAGGGATCCCCGACTTATTTGCTATGTAAAATTCCATGTGTGTGGCGTATAGGAGTGGTGAAGAGTACCTATGCGCCGCAAATTATCTGTATAGCCTTTTCCCTTCCCCGTTTCCTAACATATTGTCTTCATGTCTTAACTGGTACTTGCTTATTGATGCTTCCATGTCTAATTGCTTCTTGTTAAATGTGGTTTTCTCTATTGAAGGTATTAATTATTTCGTAGTGTCATTATATTACATTGTTGGCTTAAGTTGGTTTATTGGTGCTTCATGGTACACTTTTGTTGGTCTCGTTGTGTGGTATTAACTGTTGAAGTTTCATAACTGTATAGACCTCTCTTTGTTATGATTTGAGGTATAAATATTGTGGAGGGTTTGAGCTAAACTGTGAAATACTTGTTCTTAATTTTATGATTGGTACTGATATGGTGGGATCGGGTTGCTCGCTGCAACGGGAGAATAAGAGTGAAATATGGTTCTCTAGTGGGATCGGGCTGCGCGCCGCAACAAGGAGTAATAAGAATGGATCGGTGGAATCGGGTTGCATGCCGCAATAGAATGAATAAGGGTGATATATTAAAGAGTGATAAGGGTAGACTGATGGGATTGGGTTGCATGCCGCAACAAGGAGTAATAAGGGTTGATGTCATATTGTTATTGATTATATGGTGGGATCGGGATGCGCGCCGCATCATTTTGTTGTTTAAGTGCTCTTCTTGTGTTGTGATTCATTATTGTGGTGTTGAAACCCTCTTAAGGATTGGTTATAGCTGAGTATTGGTAGGAAGACTGGGTTCCGTATTTATTTAATACAAGTTACTGTTTCATTTTGTTCCGTATTTCCTTTTTGCCTTATGATAAACTGTTGCAGGATATATATTGTTTATGCCCTGCCATAGCCTTGTCAGTACTTCATCGAGGTTAGGCTCGGCACTTACCGGTACATGGAGTCGGTTGTACTGATACTGCACTCTGCACTTTCTGTGCAGATTTCGGAACTGGTAGTGGCTGATCGAGAGGTCGGTTGCTGATACATCACTTAGTGGACCCAAGGTAGTCTTGTAGGTGTCCGCAGGCGCTGGCGTCCCCTCCTACATTCTATATCTTTATTTTATTCACTTTCGAGACATATGTATTTTTCTTTCAGACCAGTATTTGTAGCAATCTCTATTCGTGAGTTGTGACACCAGCTTCTAGGTGGTAACTGTTTGGTTTTGTTAATAGCTTAAGGATAATCATTTAATCATGTATTTCTGCTTTTATTTTCGCTGATTTAGTTTTTGTTAAATTTTTTGATTATAAAAAGGTAAAGGAAAAAGTGAAAATTCTATAACGTTGGCTTGCCTAGCGAATGCAATGTTAGCAGCCATCATGGTCCCGAAGGTGAAAAATTCAGGTCGTGAGAAGTTGGTATAAGAGCACTAGGTTTTCTGTGTCTCACAATTCACGAACAAGCTTGGTAGAGTCTGAGGGATCGGTATGGAGACGTCTGTGCTTATCCCCCAGAGGCTATAGAGTTAGGAACAATTTCACTTCTATTCATCTCTGTCGTGAGGTTTGATCTCTCAATGCTAATTGAACTCTCTGCTCTGTTCTTTCGTAGATGGCGAGAACACGTACCGCTTCATCAGCTGATCAACAACCCAAGTCCCCGGTGGCAACTCCTACGAGGGGCAGAGGATGAGGTCGAGGCCATGCTAGAGGCCGAGGCAGGGGCAAGGCTCAGCCTAGAGCTCGAGCAGTAGCTGTCACACCTCCTTTTTCTACTACACCCCCGAAAGGGTATATAATAAAAGGGAGTTTTTTCCAATTTAAAGTGACAATCGAAATAGAATTATTAATTAAAAATCAGAGTCGCCACTTGGAAGATTTATGTTGTCCCAAGTCACCAGTTTAAAATCCTGAATCGAGGAAAAGAATGACTCTGTTTAACGGTCCGCGAACTAGAAATCCGGGTAAGGAATTTTGTTAACCCGGGAGAAGGTGTTAGGCATTCCCAGGTTTTGTGGTTCTAGCACGGTCGCTCAACTATCATATTCGGCTTAATTATCTTATTTTAATACATTTTGAACCTATGTGCAAATTTTAACTTTTAACCGCTTTTATTCAATTTTAAGGAAGATTGAACGTCGTCTAAAACATGTCTTTGGATCGCGTCATATGAAATGCGCCCGCAATCTGAAACACTTTTTATTCAACGTTTTAGGATTTGAATTTGGGTCACATGAAAGGCACATCCGAGTTTAGGAAGGTAATATTATTAGAATAACGCGTCTAAAACAACTAACGTGTTGTTAACTTTGCGAGTGCCACGAAATTAGCTAAATGGCACATCTCAAATTCTACATATTTTAAAGTTATATTATCCAATGGCCATGAGTTTGTCATTTTTGTTTGGCATGGCGCACCTCAAAAATACTCTACTTAAAGGCAGTGGTTTGGGGTTTCAGAATGGGGAGGTGGAGGGGAATCTATGGTATAAATTTGGTGGTCATCGGAGCCGCCGGACATGGCGGAGGGACTGTTTGGTTTTTTGAATATTCGAGAAGCTAGGCAGGGATTCGAGTGAAAGTGATGGTGGATCGGAGATGGGGAGGTTAAGGCAAACCTAGGGTGTAAAAATGGAGGTGATTGGATGCCGGACGCCGACGGAGGCGATTTCCGGCCAGCGGTTTACGGCAGAAGATGGTGGCGTTACCTACGATCTCTAAGGGATGGGAGAGACGGTGAGGGGGGGTTCTGAAGGGGGTGGGGTGTGTTTTGGAAATTTATATACGGGATGAGGGATTCAATCCAGACCGTTAAATTAATTAAGATCAACGGCCTGGATCAATTACTTAATAGAAACGACATCGTTTCTTCAAGTGGGAGACTGGGTCGGTCCTGGATGAAAAGGGTCATGATCGGGTCATGGGCGATGGGTTTGAGACCGTTCGATAAAATTGATTCAATGGTTCAGATTCAAAGGACCTTCAAACGATGCCGTTTGGCTCCTGGTAAGGGTGGACTGGGTTGGGGCGTGGAATTAGGCTGGTCTGGATGGGTATTTTGATTTGGGCTTGGATTTAATTTCAAAAAATGGCCCAAGTCCATCTTCTTCAAATTCTTTTCCTTTTGTTTTATTTTCTAAAATTCTAATAAAAAATAAAATTACAAACCGAAATTAATTCTTAATCAAATTATCCTAAAATACTAATTAGCTCTAAATGGTAATTTTCACAAAATAACTAAGTACCAAATTAAAAGAAAATGCAAAATTCGGACATTAAACATCACAATGCAAAAATACATTATTTTTTGTGATTTTCATTCTTTTTTTTGTTAGTAAAACAACTAATTAATTCAATTCCAAAATGTCTATTTGAATTGTAAAAACAATTGCAACATATTTTTGTATTTTTTTATTAATTTAAACAAATAAACATGCTAACAAAAATACAAATAATGACCGAAAATTCACAAAATTACACACAATAAAATAAACAATTTTTATTTTTTATTTTTGTGGGAGTAATTCTTGTGAGGCAAAAATCACGTGCTCACAGCTGCCCCTCTTTGCTCGTAAACATGAAGAGTTTTCGTGCAAAGACAAAGTGAGCAGATACGAGCGATTTTTGCCCGTTTGGATACTCCGTGTGAAGCAGTTTTGAAAGATTTCACCGAACCTCTGCTTCAAAGGTTTCCTACATATCCGTGGCTAAAATAGAATCAGGTCAAATGTAGTTCGGGAAACTTTGGTTGCTGGGACTACCATGAAACTGTGTTTACTGTTGTTGCTGCTGCTGCTACCTGCTGACCCCTTATTACACCATGCTAAAAGAAAAAACAAAGAAGCTAGACTAGGCTATGAATTACAAAGACTTATTTTAAAACTTGTTCTGCGGCTGTTGTTGCCTTGTCGCCTTGTATTTCCCTGCAACAATCCTTTTGTTGCTGTCTTGCGCTGACTTCTTAACTTGAATTGTATTTTTTTTCCACTCCCCCGGTGAATACTTGATTGTTGATCCTTTAAATGTCTTTTCTTGATCATTTTCGTCTTCCTCCTCTATGCGGGCGGGCTCCCGACTTCAAAACTTGAATTGTATTCCTCTGTTATCCAGGCGGGCTCCTGACTTCTTGATTTTAAAAGGTAAGCCTCTGTTCTCCAGGCGGGATCCTGACTTCTTGATCTTAAAAAGTACACCTCTGTTCTCCAGGCGGGCTCCTGACTTCAACAACTCAAAATATATGCCTTCGTTCTACAGGCGGGCTCTTGACTTCAATAATTCAAAAGGTACACCTCTGTTCTCCAGGAGGGCTCCTGACTTCAAAACTTTAACAGTACACTCTATTCTTCAGGCGAGCTCCTGACTTCAACAACTTAAAAGATACGCCTCTACTCTCCAGGTGGGATCCTGACTTCAACATCTTAAAAGATACACCTCTATTCTCTAGGCGGACTCCTAACTTCAGTATCTTAAAAGATACACCTCTGTTCTCCAGGCGGGCTCCTGACTTCAACAACTTAAAAGATACACCTCCGTTCTCCAGGCGGGCTCCTGACTTCAAAACTTAAAAGATACACCTCCGTTCTCCAGGCGGGCTCCTGACTTCAAAACTTGAAATATACACCTCTGTTCTCCAGTCGGGCTCCTGACTTCAACAACTTAAAAGATACACCTCTGTTCTCCAAGCGGGATCCTGACTTCAACAACTTAAAAGATACACCTCCGTTCTCCAGGCGGGCTCCTGACTTCAAAACTTAAAAGATACACCTCCATTCTCCAGGCGGGCTCTTGACTTCAATATCTTAAAAGATACACCTCTGTTCTCCAGGCGGGCTCTTCAACAACTTAAAAGATACACCTCCGTTCTCCAGGCGGGCTCCTGACTTCAAAACTTAAAAGATACACCTCCGTTCTCCAGGCGGGCTCCTGACTTCAAAACTTGAAATATACACCTCTGTTCTCCAAGAGGGCTCATGACTTCAACAAAATAGACAAACCAAGAAAATTTTTTGCCCCAGTTTGGTAGCTGGTGCATATCATTTTTACCAAATAAAACTCGAAGACTGAAATTTGAATTATACTCCCTCTATTCTTCAGGCGGGGTCCTGACTTCTGGAACTTGAAAAGTACACATTTGTTCTCTAGGCGGGCTCCTGACTTCAAAATTTAAATGTATGCCTTCGTTCTTCAGGTGGGCTCCTGACTTCTACAATAATGAACAAAATAAAGAAACCTTTCTTCCCCAGTTTGATAACTGGGTGTAACTGTAAGTGGCAATTGAATTATATTAATAATGATACTTTAAAAGCTATACCTCGTTATCCAAGTGGGTCCTGAAAACTTTCTGGTAGATCGCACCTCTTTAATACTCCATTATATTTTCTTACTACTGGACCTCTTATTTTTCCTTTCTCTCTTTTTTTTCTTCAAAATAATCTTATGTTGTATCCCATTATCCAGGAGGGTCCTAAAATCTTTCACTCTTACCTTAGGCGTGAAAACTTCCTCACAACATTCCTTATCCTAATTCCTGTTACTACCGGAAATCTTAAAGCTTAGCCCCATTGTCCAGGAGGGTCCTGAAAACATCCCCATTCAAATCGGGGTAAAAAGGTGGAAAAAGATGGTGTTTCTTCTTGGGGGGAAAAGGTGGAAAAAGATGGTGTTTTCTTTGAGTGATTCTGTGTTAAAATTTACTTCTTGTGCTTATTTCAAAACAAGTCCCATTTTCCAGGAGGGTCCTGAGGATTTAGTCAAACAAACCTGTCCGGTACTTACTTTCCTCGTGGTATGTTTCTCCACTATCAACAACATTCACCATACCTGTTTCAAATCAAGGAAAATCTTTTCAGTTTAAAATGTGTTACTAGTTGTGATACTCTTGCTGGGGATGGTTCTCCCCTCGCTCTTTTCCGTGTTCGACTGCCTTGAACTTGGTCGAGAATTTCCGACCTTCTCACTACTCCTTATCCACAAACTTCAGTTTGTTGTTTTCCGCTTCTAACCTTCTTATCTGAAATTTTCCAACTATTGTCTTCCCCTTTTGGATTTTTATCCGGTCCCATATTTTCACGGAATCTCCACCATTATATCATTTATCAGTGACGCTTCTTACGTCCTATCGCCTTCTTTTCGGCATATCCTAGCCCCACTTTGCTTTGCACCACCTTGGAATCTGGCAGTAAACTCTGAAAATCCTTCTTATTTGTTAAAAATAAATTATTATTGAAAAAGTCTTAGACAAAAGAAATGAAATATGATGAATTCACAAGATAAAAAAAAATATCTTTCTTTAGAAGATTGTTTGAGAAAGAAAAAGACTTATCTGAATGGGATAACTGACTCCAATGATCATGTTGTGCATTTTGGTTTAATCAACCCTGCCTATTCAATCAATCAATTTCCAAATTTTCTTGCTTTGGGCATCAAAGTTTTCCCCAACCAACCCCTTTTTTTTTAATCCCCATCTTCGTTCAACTTGATGCATTGACGGATCTTTTTGCCGTCAACCTTACCTCATTTGTCCCTTTCTCAATTCCTTGTCGCCTCATGGTGCCTGTGAAAGTTTTCACCCATAAGACTCTCTCATTTTTTGGACTTCTCTCGGCTTACATCGCCTTACAGTGCCCTTGCGGGTTTTCACTAATAAGACTCTCTCATTTTTGAACTTCTCTCAGCTTTTATCGCCTTACAGTGCCTTTGCGGGTTTTCACCAATAAGACTCTCTCATTTTTCATTTTCCTTGCTTAAAACCAGAGTACTACCCCTGGTATGAATTATCTTTACTTGCTTGACTTGGCACCTCTCGAAGACTGCTCGGGAGGTCTTTCTTTGGATGTTAATATGGATTTTTGGATAGGTTTGGAAAGAAAAGGGTATCAAAAAAGTCAAACCAAATCCAACGGTTAGAATTACAACTTTTGGAACCTATTTTCTCATTTCAAACATAACTTCTGCCCCAGTTTCTTGCTTGGGGACCTTTTAATTTTTATTTCCCTATGACCGAGCCGTGAAGCTGCTTACGTATCCTTAAAAGGAATCAGGTCAAACGTAGTTCATACTAATTCCTTGTTGTTACAGTTTTTCTTTTCATTTATTATTATTTTTCTTTTTTGTTTTTCTTTTCTTTCTTCTCTTTTCCTTCCTTTTTGGCTACTGGTTCCAAAAGAGGGGTACGAATATAAAAATAAATGAGGCTCAAAAGGGTGAACAAAGGGTAAAGTATTTAGATAGCAGAACAAATTGCCTTCGTCATTTCAACCTTCGAGATAATTCCAAGTACAAATAATCAATGATCATACTAAAAAAATCATACATAATATCTCTTGACTGCATCAGAATTGATAGCCATATCTAGGGGTGTTCAAACCGAACCGGAAAACCGCACCAAACCAAAAAACCAAACCAAACCGATTAAAAAACCCGACTAGGTTTGGTTTGACTTGGTTTGGTATTGAGTAAAAAAATCCGAACCAAACCGACATATAAATATATAAATTTTATTTATATTTTTAAGACTTTGTAGTGATTTTTCTTTAGAAAATGTAGAAATATTTGGAATCCTTTCATGCATTAACCTTGAAAGTGTAAATTAACGAAAAATTATTGTTAGACGACTAAGAAAATAACTATGATGTGTTACTAAAAAATTTCTCCCATTAGAATATTTTAATATATCATATGTTTGTCAATTTTTTCCATATTTACTAAACATATATTCACTTATCAAAGCTTTATCTATAATTTTAATAACGTAAGATTGAAATAATATTCATGTAACAAAAAACCCGAAAACCCGAAAAACCCGACAAAACCGAACCAATCCAAACTGACATAATTGGTTTGGTTTGGTTTTGATAAAAACCGAACCAACCCGGTCCATGTACACCCCTAGCCATATCTATGCATCTTCCTTCAATGTCTGTTAAACACAAAGCGCCATTGGATAGTACTCGGGTTACGATGAACGGTCCTTGCCAATTCGGGGCGAACTTGCCTTTTGCTTCAACTTGATGTGCAAGAATCCTTTTCAACACTTGCTGCCCTACTTCAAACTTCCTTGGACGCACCTTCTTGTTGTATGCCTTTGCCATCCTCTTTTGATACAATTGGCCGTGACATACTACTGTCAATCTTTTTTCATCAATTAAACTCAACTGCCCCAAACGGGTTTTTACCCACTCATCATCGTCGATCTCAGCCTAGGCGACAATCCGAAGGGACGGGATTTCAACCTCCGTAGGGATCACTACTTCAGTGCCATATACCAACAGATAAGGAGTTGCACCTACTGAAGTACGAACAGTAGTGCGATAACCCAACAAATGGTAACTTCTCATGACATTGCCTAGAACTTTCTACCATTTTCCTCAATATTTTCTTTATGTTTTTGTTGGCTGCTTCAACTGCTCCATTCGCCTTAGGCCGATATGGGGTCGAATTGCGATGGGTAATCTTAAACTGCTGACATACTTATTTCATCAAATTACTGTTAAGATTAGCACCATTATCTGTGATGATTACCTTTGGGATTCCAAATCGACAGATGATATTTGAGTGCACAAAATCAACTACTGCCTTCTTGGTTACAGACTTGAAAGTTTTAGCCTCAACCCATTTGGTAAAGTAATCAATGGCCACCATAATGAACTTGTGCCCGTTGAATGCTGCTGGATCAATGGGTCCAATGACATCCATTCCCCAAGCAACGAAGGGCCATGGTGCTGATATCGTGTGCGATTCCGATGGTGGAGAATGAATAATATCCCCGTTTATCTGGCATTGGTGACATTTGCGCACAAAGTTAATACAATCTTGCTCCATGGTGAGCCAATAATACCCTGCCCAAATGATCTTCTTTGCCAATACATATCCGCTCATATGTGGTCTGTAAACTCTAGAATGTATGTCTTCCATGACTGTCACACCTCCTTTTTCGCCTACCGCACCCCGCGAAGGATGTAGTAGAGGGAGTTTTTCCAATTAAAGGACAATTGAAACGGGATTCGTTTATTAAGAGATTCAGAGTCGCCACATGAGAGATTTATGGTATCCCAAGTCACCGGTTGAATCCCGAATCGAGGAAAGGTTTGACTCTATTTAACAGTCCGCGAACCAGAAAT